>JZSA01005879.1:0-17854 GCA_000956155.1 Cotesia vestalis
GACGTATGCGAAGTGGCCGAAGGGTGTGGAAAATGCTGTTTTAGGAGCATCTTCTGGGTCCATTGGGACCTGATGGAAGCCACTTGCGAGATCGAAAACACTGAAAAATTTAGCGTCTCCCAGTTGGTCTAGAAGGCCGATAATTGACGGGAGAGGGTACGCGTCTCCGATTGAGATTTTGTTTGTCGCGAAAATCTATTACTATTCTCCATTTTTTGGCTCCAGTAATGGGGTCAGCCTTTTTCGGTACTACCCATACGACTACCCATAAAATCAAAAAAAGCCGTTTTCTTTTGACACTTTTTATAACCCTATAGCGGAAATACATGATGATAATTCAATTCGCTATGTTCAATGAACAGGTCCAGCCACGATTAATTCGCCCCTGGGGGACTCCTAAAATAATGAGCCGCACCTGACAAACATTCGTTCCCGCAATTTTTAGCCAACCAGAAAATTCAACGCTTTAAGGTGCGATTTCATGGTGACGCTTGACGCTGGCTTTCAGCGTCAATCTTGATCACGTGGTATAATTTCGACCAGAGTGCCACCTGGATTAATTCTAGCGATAAAGTTAAAAATAGTTGAGCTTTATCGCTGGGGACATTTACTTGACGCTCAAAAAAGTGAAATCGAAGTGCACCACAATCGATCTTAAGAAGAAGTTCAAAATATTTCAGAAAACTAATTGCGTCTTTTTTTTTCATATTATTTAATTGAAATTTTTGATAAAACATAAAAAACATCGAAAGATAGATATGGAAGAGGTAACATCAATACTAAATCTGTTCTATGATAATTAAGTAAATCTTTTTTTGCTTTGTAGAAAATTAAATATTAAGTCTAACCTATAAAAAATTTTAATTAAGAAATTGTATTGTTTAAATTAATTTTTTTGATCATATACAGGAATGGCCAGTTGTATTCACTTGTGGTTTGTGTGAAATGATTTGTGATGAATATATTGGTCACAAATGTTTAGAAAATTATAATGACGTGCATTTAGACGAAAACTACTATTTTTATCCACTACTAGGTAAGTTGTTTAATAATCATGTTAAAATCTTAGAAACATTATAATTTTCATGATTTTGCAGATGATAAAATGAAAATAGTTCGTTACGCTTTGTTACCCAATGGCAAGGAAGGCATTATTCAGGAGAAATTAATTCCTCAAAATGATGAAAATACAAGTCCTAATAGAGGTGAAGTATATGTATAGTTGAATAAATGTTCAAACCTAGAATTTATAAGAAAGTTAATCCCTTATTAGTTAAAACATTTTTTAATGTTGTGCTAATTTGACATATTTCTTGTAAATGCAAACACTTTATTTAGACGGTTTGTTATAGTTAAAAATCTGAAAACATCGATGAGCCAGAAAAATACAGCTTCAACGGTTAAGCGTACTAATAAATTGAATGATGATGAAGTAGAGCTTTTGCTTTTGGAAGTACAATCCAGACAATCTTTATGGAATTTTGAACTGCCACTTGAGGAACGAAAAAAAGAAACGGTTGCAGCTCTATGGCAAGAAGTGTCTAAGGCATTAGAAGGTAAAAAGAAGTAATCAATATAATTAATATTTGAGTTTAATGAATTGAAAATCAGTATATGAAACTAAAAATTATTCCAATAGGACGGTTGAGTGCGTATGGTGCTAAAAAGAAGTTCAAAAGCTTGCGAGACACTCATCGTAGAATAATATCAGATGAACATCGGGCAAGTGGATCAGGAAGAGTTGAGCCTAAAGATAAATGGAAGTTCTACAAATCTTGTGAATTTTTGCGGGACACTAGCCTTATCCGACCGTAAGAAACAAATAATAACTATAGTAATTTCTGAACTGATTTTTTTGGAACATTTAATATTAATATTTATACTATGAGTTTTTAAAAGTTATAATTAATTTCGCGGTAGTTACACATTCTTCATTTGAGAATGTATTGAAAGGTAAAGTCTTTTGACATATCCGTTGTTATTAATAATTGTACTGGAAGACTATTATGAATAAATTCCCATTTTTGGTATTTACTGATATTATATAGTACTGTCCTTATTAGCGTTTTGATCTATTTGTTATATTTTAATTGTAATTGTTTGAATTCAATGTAGAATGGGCAGCAACGTGATAGATAATAATAATGAGGACGAACATGAAAATTTGTCAAGTACATCTATCATCGAAAATGGAAATACAACGGAAAGCTCAGTGGGCACAGGTATTAATAAGCTTATTATTAAATAATTAGTACATATATATGCTAAAATAAATTATGATGACTTGGCAGGTATAACTTCGTCAAAAAGTTCACGTAAAAGAACTAGAGACGGTCACGAAACGGATACTTTGAATGCTTTGAGCCGAATCGCAGATAAAATATGCAATGAATCAGTTCCATCTGCATTACCTCCATCACCAACTATTGATAATATTGATAATTTCATGGCAGGCATTAGGCATCAAATACGGATGTTAGCTAGTGAAATACACTTTAACGTTATAATGGAAATTATGGAATTAGTTCGTCGTAAAGGAAGACAATAGTCAGCATGATATAATCATTTATTTATTAAAACAGAATATAATTTTTATAACCGTTATGAAATAAAAAAAATTTATTATTATAATTCTAAGCTATTCATTTACATTAATTAAAACCAAATTCGAAACAATTAAATTCCAAACGGTAACAAGGATATTTTACAATTTTTATGTAAGAATATATATATGTGATGTACGTTGAATGAAGTTAATATTTTTTTGCATAATATACATTTTAGTTTTTTACAATTGATGTTAGATGAAACATTTAGTATTAAATTTCTTTCGAATTATAATTTTATTAAAAACGATTATACTGCCAGAAAACACCTCCTTCAGCACTCAAATAGTCACAGAACTCATCACGGATTATCACCGCGGATCAGCTGCTAAAATTGGTTCCTGAAATTGAAACATTTTCAAATGCTGAATTGTTTACTTCTTTACTTAAATTATCAGATTCCAATTCACTATCTATGTTGGACGAAATGTAGTTGCTATTCTTATCATTCTCACGAAGCCAATTATGCAGAACTATAATCGATTGTACTATACTGATAGTACTCTCAACAGTAGCCTGAATCGGTTTTTTTAATATTCTCCATCGATTTACTAATATCCCAAAACTATTTTCAATAGTTCTTCGTGCGCGACTCAGACGATGATTAAAAATGTTGCGTTCTTGATTAAGGCCACCTCTACCAGGATAAGGTCGAAGCAAGTAGTTACTCAATTGAAAAGCTTCATCACCTACAAGCACATAGGGTAAAGGCTGGGGTGGGTCAAAAAAATCAACTGTTTTTTTTTTTACAATTAATACGGAAAAATGGGTTACTAGGCACCTTAAAAAAATTCTCACCAAATATGAACTGTTGCGTAAATACCAAATGTTCGCGCCAGAACACTTGGTAAATCCGCACTCTACTGCATCAGTGGTGCTGCGACTGACGCGCACCCTGATAGTCAACTCCCTGAGGCATATAGACGATTACGCGCCAACCGACACAATTATTCTACACGCGGTGGCCAGCTACACGTGCTCAGTATATTTATATATAAAGTAATAAGTGCATCTCGTGAAATTCAACAGTTATTCAAGCCAATTTCATCATTGGAAATACAGGTACCAATTTATCATCTAAAATTAATTATCTATCAATATTCTGATCACTAATATAATTTAATTTGTAACCTCTCGATTGTTTATGCCGGTATCTCGGGATCATTTGTAACATTATGTTAACAATATCATACACTCAGCATTCACACTAGATTAAATAATATTCAGGATTAATGATACAAATTATTTATGACTCATCAATATAAAATTTGTCATTTGTTCAAGTCTGTGTCATACCTGGATGAGATGATGTCACCAATCACCAGGTATGCACTTAATCTTATAATCGCTAGTTTCTTTGTGCTCTTGTGAATGCTGATGAAGCCAGTTATCGTTCAGACTCTCCTCCGTGATCATCATTTTCTTCATCGCTCGTAATAATTATTGTCGCGTCATTAATAATATTTATTGTGATAACATAATAACTCAATGAATTTATGCAAATAATTTGGATGCATCCAATAACCAATTGTCTTTAATTAATTTGCACTTAATCTTATAATCGCTAGTTTCTTTGTGCTCTTGTGAATGCTGATGAAGCCAGTTATCGTTCAGACTCTCCTCCGTGATCATCATTTTCTTCATCGCTCGTAATAATTATTGTCGCGTCATTAATAATATTTATTGTGATAACATAATAACTCAATGAATTTATGCAAATAATTTGGATGCATCCAATAACCAATTGTCGTTTAATTAATTAATTCATCGCTCTTATAAATTGAATTTAATTGTTGTGTATGATGCCAACATATTGATAACTCGCCTTATAATTATAATTTAAACATTTTCACATGGTTCAGTTACTATTCATTATCACATTACTTAATTAAATAGTTTAGTTAAATCGAAGAAATTAAATTTATAGTTGTATTATGAATCAATTGTTCAATAATTTTAACTGTGATATTTTATATAATAAACGAGAAACTAACACTGAGTACTTCATAATTTCTTTTCAACACCCAGATCCGGTAAAATAAATATTTAATGTTAAGTTCATAATTTACATTATGGTCCCTCGAGCCGGATTGGGTGTTGGAAATCGCGTAAAATATTCACAGACTCAAAATTAATCGCGTTATGTGTTCAAGTCCTATTAAAATAAATCATTATACAGATTCAACAATCATGACTGACGATAAGGACTCGTCATCAGCTCAACCAGCGGATACTCCCGAGGAGGAAGTTCCAGGTCACTCAGGGATGCCGATCATCCAGATCGATCATCAGAATCCCAAGCTCTCACTTGTGAATCCTTCTGATGCCATCAAGGATCACATCAGCGACTCTGATGCCACTGATGCCGATAATCCCAAGGACCCACTGCTCAACCCGCAAGATCCCAAGAAACGTGGACGCAAGCGCTCGACCAAGGCGTGCGAACTTGATCTTAAGGTCAGCGGACAACTATCGAGACTGAAGCTGATCTCTGACATTGAAGCGACTGTCTCATCACTCACCGTTGCTGATGGGTTGTCATCACTCAAGGCTCGCATGGAAATCCTCATCAATGAATGGCAACAGTTCTCACTAATCCATGATCATCTAGCAACTACTGCCACTGACGAGTTTCTTCAGCACCCATACATCAAGGACGGCACCTTTGATGTAGCATACAGATCATACATTGGGGCTCGCACAGCTTTGGGCACTCTTATTCATCAACTAGATGTTCCAGTTCAACCAGCTCCAGCTCAACAAGTTGCATCACGCGTTCCTCATCGTGTGGCCCTGCCTCCATTGAACATCAGTCACTTCTCTGGTGACTATGCCAAGTGGCCAGAATTCAGGGACATGTTCACATCAATTGTTATCAATTGTGAAGGTCTCCAGGATGTCGAGCGTCTCCATTACTTGAAGACTTATCTAACAGGTCAGGCAGCTCAATTAATCGCCAGCACACCAATGTGCAATGAGAACTTTGCAAGTGCATGGACTGCAATCCAGAAGAGATACGATGTCCCTCGCCTACTCATCTCAGCACAACTGGATAAATTGCTAAATTTACCAACCTTGACCTCGAAGTCGGCCAAGCAACTCTACTCAATCATTGATCAGACCCATGAAGCAATCAGTGCCCTCGTCGCTCAGAGAGTCAATCTCTGTGCCGGAGATTGCTATCTTCTAACCCGACTCATCATTTCAAAACTGGACCGTTCAACCCGAGAAGCATGGGAATTATCATTGGGATCATCAGTGGATTTTCCATCTCTCTCACAGCTTCGTCAATTTTTGACTGAACGCGCTCGAGCTCAAGAACGGTACGAGGAGAGTACCAACAAGAATGGCGACCAACAGAAGTCCAGTTATTCCAGCTCACGATCCAATGCCAAGGCCATCAAGGGTACAGCACACGCCCACATGGCTATGTCAGGCGCTCACGGCTCAACTGTGAATCCAGCGCCCCAAGCAGACGTGAAGAAGACTCCAGTAGCTCAATACCCTTGTGACCTGTGCAAGGGAGATCACTATGTTGTAAGGTGTGATCAATTCGGCAGAATGACGCCACAAGAACGGATCCAAGTGGTGAATCAATTCAGATTGTGTCCAAACTGCTTTGGACATCACCGACTCGAAACATGCAAGTCTCGGTTCAGATGCAAAGTATGTCAAGGTGAACATCATTCTATGATTCACCCAGGTGCATCAACCACTTCAACCTCAACCACATCGGCTCAACAACTATAAGATACTGTGCTTCCGCACAACAATCATCAAGCTCCAGGATCATCATCTTCGTTCTACACCGTTGCCCAACTTCAAGATCACCGTACTCAAGATTCAACAGATCCAGATCATCATTCATCAGCTCCAGATCCATCAACTGGTTGTGCTCCAGCTCAACATGCTGCAACGTTACTCGCGACGTGCCAAGTCAACGTCGTGACCAAGCTAAGTACTCATCCAATTCGCATATTACTAGATTCCGGTTCTGAAATCTCCTTTATTACAGATACATTGGTACAATTATTACATTTACGCCGCACACGTTCCAATATAACCATTTTAGGGATCGGATCATCAAAGGCTGGCCATACTAAGGGATGTGTGACCATTACCCTAATTTCACAACATTCAGACCAGTCACTCACGCTGCAGGTTCATATCCTAGGTGGATTAACGACTCAATTACCAGCTACGTCAGTACTAAATGCCGATGTGGCTCAGTTCTCGGATCTTACGCTCGCCGATCCAGACTTTGCTTCTCCAGGTCCAATTGATGTCATCATTGGAGCCAACTATTATGGTCAAGTCATCACTGGAGAGATCATAAGATGCGAAGCACCTGGGTTACTCGCAAAAAATACAATCTTTGGATGGATCATTCTTGGTCCAGTCCAAGCCGACTCAACCACACCACCTAGGGCTCACCACGCGGTCGCCAATCAACATAACCAGGATCTCCAGGATCTATTATCCAGATTCTGGCTTCAAGAGGAGGTCATGTCCAATAATTCGCGCTCACTATCACCCGACGAAGAAGCCTGTGAGGCCCACTTCAAGGATACTCACTCACGAGACAGCTCTGGCAGATACATCGTCAAATTGCCACTGATATCATCTCCAATTCAGCTAGGAGACTCATATACAGCAGCACGCCGCTGCTTACAGCATCTCATGCGTCGTCTCGAGCATGATACACGACTCAAGACACTCTACATGCAATTCATGAAGGAATATCAAGATCTCAATCACATGCAACCTGCAACAACGACTTCATCATCAGCTCAATACTTCCTACCTCACCACGGTGTGTTAAAGGAAGAAAATAACAAATGCAAGATCCGTGTGGTCTTCAATGGCTCAAAACCAACCAGTTCAGGACTATCACTCAATGACATCATGCATACTGGGCCGAAGTTACAGGTCAACATCTTCGATGTACTTATATATGATATAGGTTCGCATACAAGATGATCAACAATTATTTAATTGAAATTGGATTTAAAGTTAACGTAAAGTTGAAAATAGAAAGAAGAGAAAAAAAATAATTTTCGAAATAATGGAAAATAATTTATTATTAGCAATTAAAAAGAGGAATAAGGAAAAGAAGGAGCTTTGAATAGGATCGAATATCCTAATCAAATAATAGAAGTGGAAAAAAAAAAGGAATTATTATTATTAATTGTCAGCAAAAAAAATTTTGTTTTAAATAGAATTAAGTTTTAATCGAATTACAAAAGAAAAAAAAAATTTTATTAGTCAGCAAAATAAGAAAAATGAAATTTGAACGGTTATGCTGATGGCTAATTTCATGTACCTGAAGTTCCGAACGTTCGTGATACGAAATTGTTTTTAATTCATAATTACGACGATATGAAAAAGATCACGCCAATTATTTCTGAAAATCGTTCTTTTGGGGTCACAAAAGTATAAAAAAAATTTGAATCCTCTCCGACTTCCGGATCAACCCCTAGTAACTACCCTTAACTTTAAAAAATTCATAACTTCATGTCTATTAAAAAGATCACGCCAATTCTTGCTGTAAATTTTTATTTTAGTCCCTTAAATGTATCAAAAAAATTGCAACACTTTCTGACTTCCGGAACACCCCCTAATGACCACCCTTAACTTTAAAAAATTCATAACTTCATGTCTATTGAAAAGATCACGCCAATTCTTGCTGTAAATTTATATTTTAGGCCCTTAAATGTATAAAAAAAATTGCAACACTTTCTGACTTCCGGAACACCCCCTAATGACCACCCTTAACTTTAAAAAATTCATAACTTCATGTCTATTGAAAAGATCACGCCAATTCTTGCTGTAAATTTATATTTTAGGCCCTTAAATGTATAAAAAAAATTGCAACACTTTCTGACTTCCGGAACGCCCCCTTATACCCCCAATGACTACCCTTATTTTAAAAAAATTCATTATATCGCGTATACTAAAAAGATCACGCTCATTCTTGCTGAAAATTTTCATTCTAGGGTCTTACAACTATTAAAAATATTTGAACCCTCTCGGACTTCCGGAACACCCCCTAAGGACTACCCTTATTCGTGAAGAACTCATGCGCTCATATAGACATAAAAACATGAGCCAAAATGTCGGTCATGAAGAATAATAACTGAAGAATAGAATGTTTAAAAGAAAGAGCTGCGAAAGAGCCACAATTCCTGTAAATAACAAATATCTGCATTACACTCTATTGCGTAGAAAAGAACAATCCTCAAAACTTGATTTTGGACGGGAGTTTTCTGTCTACTTATGAAACTACAGCTTGTCAATATTTTTTATAGTGTTTAAATATTAGATTTTTGCATCGATAAAAGTTTTGATTCAAAAATTATGAATGTGAAACTAGCAGACATCTTATAATTTTTTAATAATTTATAAACAATTTATTCGTTACAGAAGAAATAGTATAAAAAAATGCATATGGAAATTTTCACAAGTTTTTTCTATGCAATTTTTTAGATTTTTTTTACAACCATTAAGTATAAGTTAATCTTAACATTCTTAAAAATTAGCTGTCTGCTGAATTCACCCTCATCAAAAATTTGTGTTGCTATAGTCCTGCTGATGAGAATTTAGTTATAAATAGATTTCATAGTAAAATTTAATCAATAACAAATCAATACCGTTCAGTAAGATGTAACTTATTACTACAAAGCATAAATTTTAATATAAATTTATTTTATTAAATGTAAAATTTTATGCCCCTCAAAATGGGTTCTGCGTACTGTTCAGAGTCTGTGAATTTCAATCATGCTCTACTTCCGGAGCATCTTTTAAATGACCACTTTTTATGACATGAAAAATGAAAATCTGGTGTCCACACAGAAGGGACAAAATGACACTGGATATCTCTCCTTATTTTACTCAGTGATAAATGTGGTGAAAATAAATTTTTTAATCACAGTAAATATAATCCAGATTATACTAAATGATTTTTGGATTATACCTAGGGTAATCTCCGATGTTACCCAGTAATTTTTCAGGTTATACCGCGTAAGGTTACACTTAATATAACCCGAAAATATATCTTGAATAATTTGAATTATAGTCGGACGAAATTTGGCTTATACCCATGATAACTTCGCCATTTTCTTAGCGCCTGCGCGTGAACTGCTGTTTACAGTTTATGAGCCATAGTCAATCAGCATATTGAACATGAATAAACTATAATCAGTGAATTATATTAGTGTGTGAACATTTATATTTTTAACTTTCCGCTATGAAAATTGAAAATTTTAGAAAATCGGGAAAATATTGGTTTTACCCGTTCTTCGAAAATCGAGTTCTTATCAGATCTTGACGTTTTGAGGTCTTAGGAAGCTTCCTTGAATGTTTTTGCGATCATGTCCGTATGTCCGTGTGTGTTCATTGCGATTTACGCCAATTGAAAGGGCTTGACCAAGCTTAGATTTTGAATACCATTTGGACCGATTTGAACCAGTAGATTTAGAGGAATCTCACAAAAACTACCAAAAGAAATTTTTTGAAACGTGGTTTTCTTGAAATTACTTTTAAATGGCTTCACCGATCAATTTCAAAATCTAATGGCAATGACCACCCTTATGTGTTCAAAAATTCATAAATTGTCGATTGCGACGAATCTCACGCTGATTTTTGTTGTGAAATTTTACTTTGAAGCATTACTTATTTCATAGCTTATTTCATAACAAGGGAAAATTGACAGGAAAATTACAAAGACCAATTGGAGGTTTATAAGAAATTCCTTTATTCAAAAAAAAAAATTTATCTATACAATAACTTTAAAATTGCTAAATTTAACGAATGCAATTACTCTTTGTGATATTGTCGTATTTTTATTTATCGTTCTTTCAATGGTGTTTTAATCAGTTGAATCGAATTACAATTTTAAGTCTAAAAATATTTATTTATTTTTTCTAATTTTCTACATTTTCCCCATACGATATTAGCCGGCATAAGTATTTGAATTTTCAAAAAATAACAGTTATTTTTTTATATTTTATCTATGATTTACACTATATTTTTCTGATAGTCATTTTAGAGAATGGTCGAAATATTTGTGCCACTTCATCGAATAAGTTTATCTTGAAGGCATGATTTTCCCGGATCATGTCCAAGAATTCGTGAAGTTGTTCTTTATAATAATAAACGAATTTCTTGAAATTTGAATCACTTATTATGCGGCGGTTACAATCTTATAATTTTTGGAAATTCAAAAAAAAAGCTTAAACTTTTAGGGAATTCATTCCTTATTATAAAGTACACCTTTCACAAATTTATGAACATGATCCGCGAGGGTCGCGCCGTAAAGATAAACTTATTTATTTGAATGACTCCTATATTTATGAATATGTGGGTTTTTTTTTTTTTCAAATGCTTATACCGTTGCCCAGAACACGCCACGCGGAGGCTATCGTATCTTCTAATAATGACGAAATATCATGTCAGAGAGAAAATTTTGACGATTTTTTAGTGAATCTACTCTTTATCCATCTACAAGCAATAATTTTACTATTGTTTATCGTTGCAAATTGAGTTTTAGTTAAAATTGATCATTAGAATTTAAGAAAGTTTCATTCTTTTTGATATTTCACCATTACGAATTATAATGTGTTCCGCCCCCCCCCCTCCATTTTTCTTGAGTCAGAGTTTTACTATTTTCTTTTAGTTTTCACTTCTGATCTCGAACACGCCACAACCTCAAATTTTAACTTGGGCTCGAATCTTGTGCTGAATTTGAAAATTTGTTCCTAAATTTGAAGTATTATTCCTGAGTTCAAAATCCTATTCCTGAGTTCGAAATCCTATTCCTGATCTCGAATCCTTATATCTAAGCTCGGAAGCAACATGAGCTGGAATGTCAAACTGAGCTCGTAATCCTATCCTTGAGCTTAAATCCTTATATCAAAGGAACATGAGCTTGAATGTCAACATAAGCTCGAATATTACCATGAGCTCGAAATCCTATTCTTGAGCTTGGATTCTTTTACTTACGTTTGCAAACTCCATGAGTTTGAATGATGAACTAAGCTTGAATTTCGGAATGGGCTCGATTCCTAGCGAAAATTTGGAATCCGCTTTAAGCGGATTCCTAAGCTAGAGTTTCTCTTCTTTACTTTTCTTTTCCTTGGGCTCGAATCTTGTGCTGAATTTGAAAATTTGTTCCTAAATTTGAAGTATTATTCCTGAATCCGAAATCCTTATCCTGAGCTCGAATCCTGATACCAAAACTTGGAAGTTTCATGAGCTTGAATGTCGAACTAAGCTTGAATATGTACTTGAGCTGGAAATCCTATATACCTATGTTTTGAAATACTGTAAGTTTGAATGATAAACTGAGCTGGAATTTCGGAATAGGCTCGATTGTTAGCATAAATTTGCAATTTTCCTTAAGCTTTGGATTGAAACAATTGTCGTGAGTTGTCACAATCGCTAGGTTTTCTTAGTTTTTATTTATTGGTCTTTCAAATCATCGAATTCATATCGTCTACATAGTCTACATTTATAATTTTGTTTTTTACGCCTGGGTTGTCTAGATTTCTTACGCAGTTAATTCTTTTTCAATTTTTCTTTGTCCCCTGTATTAAATTCATTATTCTCCAATTTTTCTTCATCTTCTGTGTCCAACTCGTCATACTCCTGACAATTAAGATGAAGTGATCTTTGACACATATTGCAGTCGATGTTTATTTCTGTTTCAATATTCTCAAAACAATATAAACATTTATCAGCCAAATTGAAGGAGTGCAACATTATATTGTGTATAATATTTTCTCTAAATGTTTGCGGATCGAAATGTTGATTCATTTCCGCTTTTTGCCCTATACATTGTATGTAGTACATTACATAAATTGTCGAATTAAATCTATCAGTTAGTTTTTGAAGAGACCGAACGCGAGGATCTTTTACTTCCCAGTTTTGTATTTCTAACTTTTTAAAGCTGGATTCATAATCACATTTGTTTATATATCTTGCTAACGCTTTCAGTATTTTTGTAGAGTTATTTTGTCGATCGTAAGTATCTAGTATTTCAATAAATTTTTCACTGACATTTATTACAATTAACATCCAGTGGCTTTCTTCACAATATGACATAAGAATTGTTTTACCTAAAGTACTTTTTATCTTGTAATGTATTTTATCTGCAATTGTGAAATTACTTTTGTTGCTCATCATTACTGTGTATGATAAATCTGTAGATAAATAACATATATTATTCCATTGATCAATGTTCATAGCTGCGAATATATCAATAGTCTCTGCATCAAGAGATTTATTCCGATAAAGTATACTTCTCAACTGTTTGCCACTCAATGTCATTTCTTTCCGTATTATAAAGTTTTCAGTAGTAGGATAATAATACGCTATTATTATATTTTCGGATTTTGTGTTGGCGTAATAGCTAACATCATTAACCAAACCGTTTTTTAAGAACTGCAATTCCTTGTGGTTCAAATCATCAACAGATAAGTCATTTGCCGCATATCTCTTTCGCTTTTTATTTCTTCTCCCACCAGCAGTTTTTATTTTAGGCATTTTCTTCTTTTTTGTCTCCTCTTCAGTTTCTGTTAAATGTTGCAGTTTTTTCCCAGCCATATGTCGAGTTTTTCGTTTCCTTACCTTTTTCGATTGAATATCATCATTTACAGTTTTTCGATCCCATATTAATGCATCTAGAGAATGTGCTTCAGTTTTTCGATATAGATCATAATGAGAATCTTTGAGTTTTGACTTCATTTCTACTTTGCTTAGAGCATTCTCTAGTACAAGAGCCTTGTTATTATCGCGCAATAAGCGACAAACTTTGCCAATTGGCCAATTTCTTTTATTCATCAAAACATCGTATTTGTAATTTTTCATATGAGATTCTGCATAAACATTTGATAATCGTGATATTTCTGGATCTATCAAATCCATCAACATTGCGGTCCACAATGGACAGTATGCCAGGAATTGAACCAGTAAGTAGTCAATGAACTCTGGACAATATAAACCATTTGTATGTTTACCTGTTGTTTGTGAATCGAGGCTATCTATCTTCTTTTCTACAATCATATAATAACGACGGTAGAAAGAAGACATGGCATATATACTTGATTTTTCCTTAAATTTCCGTGAAAATTGTTCCCAACTCATTTCTGTTTCATCATCTACGGATTAATCTTTCAAATCTTCAAATAATTTTACAGTTTCTTCCTTTTCAATTTTCTTAGTTTTTAGCAAGTCTTTAATATATTCCTGACAGTTATTTCTATCTTTTTCAAAAAATATATCCACGATATATCCAAATAGTCTGTCCATCTCTGTAAGATTTCGAGTCATTATCATCAATGCCATCAATTCCATCACTAATCCTAAATTATTCTTCAATTCTGGCAATTCTTTTTCTACTTTTGTTGATACCCGATGCATAATGTGAGCACAGCAACTTAGTAATAATGTCATCCGTGGCATGCTAGTACTTTTCGTTAAATACAAGTATGCATCGTTGAGATATTCATTAATATTGGTATCGTTCCATTCTTTTAATATGCTATTCATAGATGCTCAACTCCAATCTGTAACGATTGCATCAAAGTATGGCCACTTTTTTTCTTCTGTAATGACGAATTCTTTGTATTTTTTTAAAAACGTAGAAATACTTGCAATACCATGTTCTGACGTAATAACTTCACATAACGGGATTGTTGAAACTGATGCACGATACACTAATCCGTAATAAAAAATGTGTTTCTTTTTCAATCCATCAATCGGTCTGACGTATGCTCCAGTGGCATCAAGGTGTATTATAATCGGTGTCCGTGATTGATCAACAACTCTAAGTTGCTCTTTCGTATACATTACGACCATGAGAGGTAGACTAAAATAACGCAGAAAACTATTTGGATCATTGCATGATTGAAACCATAATTGACCGAGATCCTCAAGATCCGTTAATTGCGATTGCGATGGAGGTGAATTTTTGAAGTATACATTGTTAAAAATTTCAAAACGATAATTATTGATGCTTACTGGTTCTCTTACATTCTTCTGACACTCCGGATGACCGTTTGCACTACTGTAGCAGTCAAATTTAAAAACATTCGTATCTACTTCAGTTATGTCTATCATGAATTTCGCATTATGATCCGAGTGAAGACATCGTCCATACACTGTAAGATTACTTGAATATTTGCAAGATTGATTTATCAATTCAAATGGACAATAACATTGCCAATTTATCAATAAGTTTTCCATAATATTTTCTACTAGCTTACAATTTACAAAATTGTTTCCGTAACTTAGTGGTTCACTAACTAATATGCTTTTGCCTACGTCAACGTAATAATACTCTCGTTTTTCAACAATTTTTTGAAACTTTGTGTAGTTTGAAGATTTTGTTGATGATCCATTATTACTATCGTCTTCTTTGTTATCTCTCATTACCTCTAGTATTTTTCCATCACTTGTTTCACTATTTACGTTTGATATTACTTTATTCAATATTTTATTACGTTGAAATGGTTTTATAGGCTCATTATCAGTTGAAGTTTCATCAAAATTGTAAACATCGTCATGGGTATTTTCTATTTCCGTAGTTTCTTCCATAACTTATAGGTTCCATCTTCAGGGCGCAACCTGCAATTTTTAAAATTATCGTGATTATAGCAGATTACCACAAATTTTTTTTTACTACAAAGTTATCAACACCTCTAGCATTTATCCATTACACTACCTTTAACAGTTTAAAAATGCTCAAAAATAAATAACATCCATACTTTGCTTAAATTCTATCATTACAACAAGCGACATTGTACTATACTTTTGCTAGGATCATATTTATAAGTATTAAAGACTGCTTTTCTTTTGAAAAATAATTTTATACCTTTTTTTGCGTTTGACGTTTCTTAGTTTAAGTAATCAACATTACGTATATTCTAGTGTCGAGGTCACTGTATGAATAATAACTTTGAATTTCAAACGTAACAATCTATCTTACAAAAACAGTTCCGCTGTAAAAAATGTCGCCCAAGTTCACGTTCATTTGGTAATCTTCAAAAAACATTTTTTCTTTACAAAAACAAGTGAAACAAAAAACACCAAGTGTAATCAATTTCCGAACACAAACTTGGTGTGCGTGGTTGCAGAATATTTTACTTCTTGTGAAATTCGTGAAATCGATCTATTTAGACTTAAAAAAATTTAAAGTACACAATGACGCACTCCAAGTACGTTTCAAAATTGTTTCTAAAATTTTTAAATTCAAAACTAATTTTTTTTTAATTTCCGAAAATCATATTACTTACTTAAGTGAATAAATAAAAGAATAATTGCCGGCAAAACACGATATTCCATCAATATGTGTGTGAGTCCCATTAAAATTTTAGTTTACTTTTCTCCCGTAACAACTGAAATCTCGCGTTGGCTGCAACGCGAGATTTCATGGCAAATTATTCCTTTGAAAGTACAGTTTATGTAAAAATAATTCCTGCGCACCCTGACGTTTATAGACGCAGGCTATGAAATATTTTTCTTTTACTGTTGTGTCCCATCGATTGAAGAATTACTATACATTTTCATTTTGTATGATCTATGGCTGTAATTTGTGACAGTGAATTTTATTAATTTTAAATAGAATTGATAATAATCAATGATCATAGTCAATTAATATTGATAATGTAAGATGTAAAATAATTTCAAATCGAAAAAAAGGTCAGTAAAATAAATAAAATTTTGCAACCTTAAAATATCGTTCTGCTTAGAGTAAACATATTAGGTAGCCTGGTGCTCCGTTTACAACGGATTTGAACGGGACTTAGCGTCAGACTCTACCGAGACTGTAGATGAATTTCAAATAAATTTTGTTATAAATTGGAAAGTTAAAAAAACTGTTTTTGTGAGCGTTTTTAGGTACTCATAAAAATTATTTTTCACGTAACTGAATAATTTTGGTTATTAAACAAAGCGATCTATGTAAATTCTAATTTTTATCTTATATTTTCATTTTCAACAAAAATCAATTAATTTTTTCTACAAATGCGTTTTTAAGCAATAAAAAAATTAAAAAAAAAATTTTTTTCTTTGAAAGATTCAAATGCCAATCTTTTCGATGATTAATCTTAGTTTTTCATTTGACAACAACGAAAATTATTTATAAAAAACTGTAAAATAACAATTTTTTTATTTTTCCAACGGAGATTTATTTTGAAGCTTTTCAAGAATTACTCCAAAAGAGGAAAAAAATCTCAAATTTATGATTTAATAATTATCACACTTGCAATGTTTATGTTCAAGCAGAAAAAATTTTTAATTAACTATTGCATAAATAATTGAGCTTGACGTTTCGAAAAAATAAATTGTTTACACTATAGAGTACTCTATTTTCCCTGGTTTACACTTTTAAGAAAAATTTTTCTTGATGATTTTAAATTTTCGCGCTGAAATTGAATGCGTAGAACTCACAGTGCAAAAAAATTTAGCTATGATAAAATAAAAAAATTTTGTAGTTTTTAAATTTTTACGCCTAAACTATAGGCGCAGAACCTTTGCGCATGTGCGTTCTGCGCACATTTTTTTCCCAAAGAAAGCGGCCATTGTCGGAAAAAAATGGAAGAAATAATAATGATGTGAGCAAATAATAACAATAGTAAGCGGCAGCTCAGATGCTCGAAGTAATTTTTTTTTGCAGTTTTTTTTTATTTTTTCCTTTTTTTTTTAGACTGAATTAGCTTTTAAAAAATCGATTCCACAATATCGGTCTCAATTGATTCCAAATTTCTTGAATCGTCTAAAAATCTTATCAACAAAAGATCGATTTTTAAAATTTTAACTAACTTTTTTTTTTGTAAACAAATCAGTTAAACTTTTAAAATATAGATTTGACAATGTAGATATCCAATGATTCAGAATTTCATAAATCGTAAAGATATCCTATCGTAGGCAGAACTTTTTTTACTAAAATATTTTTTATTTGCTTAAACAAATCATTAGTTAACAAAAAAAAATAAGAGACTATGTTTAAACAAATAGAAAATATTTTAGCAAAAAAAGTTATCCATTTCGACAAAAAGTTGCCAACAAACCCCTTTTTATTCCCACACCGACTGGATTATTAACATGGCAATTTGTGGAAGCCTTGTGCTCTATCTACTACTCTCTTTGCTTTATCTTCCACTATTTGAAAAGGGCCTTTTTGTTCACGTTACATGGATTTATGATTTTACGAATTTATTTCTGAGTTTTTGAATTTATCATTGTTTTTT
>JZSA01005880.1:0-16298 GCA_000956155.1 Cotesia vestalis
TTTTTTTTTTTTTTTTTTTTTTTTTTTTTTTTTTTTTTTTTTTTTTTTTTTTTTTTTTTTTTACGGAAATCGTAGTAAGATATGTTTTCCGCTTATGGATTTGATTTTTATTATATTTCATAAGATTTATAAGATTGTAATTTTTTTACTCATTTGAAAAAATTTTTTTACGCCATACATTTTTCGTCATTAGGAGGTTGCAACCACAATAATTTTAATAACAAACAAATAATACTTACAGTTAACCTCCACAATGCTGCTGTCCTTGGAAATTTCCGTGCAATAATTTTTATATTAAAACATATTTACATATTTGTTCACTTTGACACTTATTTTTATATCGAATATAATTTATTTGTTGATACTATTTAATTGGTTTGTGAATAAAATAATGCTCTGTAAAAGTACACAATAACAAACATGCATGCAAGTGGCATCAATATAGTATGTACACTATTTTGTGGAAAAGTTGTATGGGCCTCTCGCGAAGTAACATGTGCTACCGATAGAGACCGTTGTCTCTCTTTAGAGTATAAGGTAAGAGCTCCAGTAGCTGCTCATGTACCGGTACATGCTCACTCTATGTTTTTGTATGTCTATATTTGTGAATATAGATATACAAGCAGATGAAGTGAGCTTGTACTGGTACATGAGCAGCTTCTGGGGCTGTTACCTTACGTTTAAAGAATAAAATATTATAAAATAATCTCACAAAAATATCCTACTGTACATTGAAAAATTGAAATTAACATTAGAGTCTTCGTTTCTTTTCCTTAAATATCTCTTGTGACTTTTCTCAAAAGATAATTGTTATTTAATGATCGAAGTAAATAAAAGTAAAATTAGGAAAAATTTTTGTCTGCTGAGAATAATTTTTTTTTTTGTTCTTAAATTCCTTATCCACAGATTCGATAGAATCTGGCGCCAAGTTCCGTTCAAAAATTCCGTTGTAAACGGAGCGCCAGACTACCGACTGTGTTTACTGTGAGCATCACGTTTTTTAGAGGTTGCAAATTTTATTTAAATTCTACGGTCCTTTTTTTCCTCAAATTTGTATTATAACGGTAGTTCATACCTTATTTTCCTGATATTAATTGATTATATCCAATTATAACAATTAATCTGCTTAATATTATTAAATTTAATCAGCATGAACTATAGCAACGCAAAAATTTCGATCCTGACTTTTTTTCGATGTAAAAAGTGATCTGCCACAGACTAAATAATTCGAGAATACATGGTAGTTCTCCAATAGATGGGAAACTACAGTTGAAAAAAGATATTTCTCGGCTTGCATCTACATCCGCCAGGGTGCGCCAAAATTATTTTTACATAAACTGTAGCTTTAAGGGATAGTTTGCTATAAAAAATACAGCAAACGCGATATTTAAGTTAGTACCAGTTGTAAATTTTTATTATAATTACAAAAAAAACTAAAATCCGAACAAAAACAGTTTCACTGTAAAAAAATCGCGCCAAGTCCGTAAGGAGCGATATAGTTATAATAGCCATATAGACAAATTTGGGAATTAGGGAAATAAAGGATAAAGGGAAAGGGAGGACCTTTACTCGGTAGGAATTTTCGGTAACTGAAAAAAGTAATTCGGACAGCCCAGACCGGGACTCGAACCCGGATCGTTTGGTTACGCGCCAAAGGCTCTACCAGTTAAGCTATCCGAGACACTGTCCGTAATTACTATTCAGTCACTTAATAAAACCTATCGAGTAATAAACACCACCGTCCATCTTACGGTAAAGAGCCATATATGCTCTATGGTTGCAAAATATTTTACTTTTAATGAAATTTGTAAAATTTATTTACTAGGACTTTCAAAAAAATTGAAATACACAATGACGCACACCAAGTACATTCCAAAATTTTTTAAAAAATTTTTAAATTTACAACAAAATTTTTTTCAATTTTCAAAAATCATATACAATCATATCGGTTACTTGGATTTTTTAATTTTTTTATTTTATATCTTTTTGTGAAGAAAAAAAAAATTTTTTTTCTTTTAATAGTCTTATGAACGTGGACTTGGCGCGATTTTTTTACAGTGAAACTGTTTTTGTTCGGATTCTTATTTAACTTCATACTTGACTGGAGATTAATTTTCAAGTCCTTCTTTTATCATTTAAGCAGCTTCAAATTATATATCAAATTTTATTAATAGATTAGGTTCTTAAAATTTAATGAAAAAATAAAAAAGTTTGATGTAATCTATTATTCACCTATACTTGTCAACTTCGTAATCATATTCAGTCATAAATAAATATAGCGCAGTATTAAAAAAATAATTCACTGCAAATGTCAATAGTTATTTTTAAATAATATTAACTCAATTATTTTATAACAATACTTCATAAGATATACGTATTGAAACATAGTAGAAAACCATTTTAAATAATGAATTTTTATAATATCAAGTTATATCCAATAATTTTTGCATAGTAGGATAATTGCCCGCTTTATACGCGAAGCGTTGAGATTGTGTTCTACTCTCGAAATTTCAAAAAAATCAGTTTTCTCGAAACTGAAATCGATTTTTTGTTATTTATATCAAACTCACAGGTTAATATGAGTACACTCATATAAAGTCAAATAATTTGTCAGGCACATAAAATATATTTCAATAACAATTTTTTTGTTTAACATAGTTAATTAATACATTACACATAATCTTTTCTGGATGTCCGTGTATGGATGGGTGTATGTGGCAAGGGAATTGGTCGAAAAAATGATCGTACCGAAATAATTTTATTTTTTTATTATCTTAAGTGACACACGACTGAATTTCTTAGTTAATATGAGCGTTCAATTCATTGTCGTTAAATTATTATTTTTAAAAAACTAATATATGACTGTGGATTTTTATGTATATCTATCTATACATTTTATTATAGTATTTTTTTTCCTCACCTTAAAGTTATGGCGCCACTAAACCATGGCAGAGTTTTCTGTTTTTTTATCATTTTCCTTTCAACATTTTATTTTAATTGATTTTTTTTGTGAAAAATGAGTTTATGAGGCGTGCACTTTTGGATTTTCCAAACTTTTTTTGCTTACACTGTGAAAATTTATATTTTACACAATATGTGATTGACTCAAGTGCGACAAGTTTTAAATTATTATATTTTACATAAAATATAAATCGCATGATTTTTAATATTTATGATGTATCATTAAAAGAACAGTAAGTAATAAAAATAACTAGGCAAAAATTAGAATTGTCTATTTACGTAAGTATTCTGAGAAATAATTTTACAGTCAACCAATATTTTATGTTTTAAATTAAATTAATACTGCATTAACTAATATTAATAGCATAAATTTTTACAAACTTCTTCTTGATACCAAAATAAAGTTTACATCGAAGATTTCTTTTCCAGCACATGTACCTACATGATTTTTTCTCGTTTAGCATTTTAATGAAACTGAGTTCGCGCCATTACGTCATGACCAACTGTAAAATACATGAAAGGAATCTACAGTTTAACTTTTATACACGAAATATACTTTAGGTTCAGACCGACAGACTAGTCTATACTCCGTAGCCTACGTTGATCCATTGAGCAAGCTGTCCGATCATGCGCAGAACGAAGCCCGCACAAAATGCTACAGTAAGCGGGTATTGAAACTAACACGCAGTAAATAACCACAAAATTCATGTTGGTACATTTGCAAACAGCATAATATAAACGCTTTATCTAAAGTGTTCAATCAACAGAAAATAATATTATGCAAAATAAAATGGGTAATTATATTATTAGTTTATTTATTGATTTGGAATACTTGAAAGGAACATTATCCTATGGTCCTATTAACAATTAGTATTAAACAAGTTATAATTTATGATTAACTGTAGTGTGATGAATTAGGCGGCTGGACCATTTTTTTCAACACAGTACTATCTTAATTAAATAAGTAAATAAATTGATTAACTAATTTAAAAATGATTAACATTAATAAAATTATTACAGGTCACAACGAGAAAGATAAAAATGATGAATCATCACAATCAGGTAAATTGAAGCTTTATAAGTTGCAAAGTAATTCAATTAGTTGATTATTTGAATTCTTGGCTAAAATCTAACAAAAAATTAAATTTTTACAGGAAAGATTTCGTCATCAAAGGTTAAAGTATTAAAAAATGGCAAGCTTGGTAAATATTCTATTTTTTTTAACATTTGAAAATTATTCTATTGATTTATTACTTTTCCAGTAATTTATTATTACCAAGTAATTATTAATGAAGTTATTATCAATAATGCTTGAGTAATTACAGATAAATCTGGTAAATTTCAAGTTTCATAGATTGTAAATAAATTCAATTCGATGATTAAAATTTGGATTTTTGGCTAAAACATAATAAAAATTTTAATTTTTAATAATAGTTTAAATAATGATTTAAATTTTTACAGATAAGACAACTACAGCAGAGGTTAAAGGACCAAGAGATAACAATTCCGGTAAATAATCTAGTTTTTTTAGATTTAAAAATAATTTTATTGATTGATTACTTTTTAAATAAAATATTTTCAACGAGTAATTATTAATAAAACTTATCACTTACAATGCTTGAGTAATTGCAAATAAATTTGGCAAATTTCATGTTTCATAGATTGTAAATTAATTCAATTCGTTGATTAAAACTTGGATTTTTGACTAAAACATAATAAAAATTTTAATTTATAATGATAGTTTAAATAATGATTTAAATTTTTACAGATAAGACTACTTCAGCAGAGGTTAAAGGACCTAGAGATAAAAATTCCGGTAAATAATCAGTTTTATTTTTTTTTTATTTAAATATTATTTTATTGATTGATCACTTTTGAATAGTGTATTATCAACAAGTAATTATTAATAAAATTTATCGCTTGTAATGCTTGAGAAATTGCAAATAAATTTGACAAATTTCATGTTTCATAGATTGCAAATTAATTCAATTCGTTGATTAAAATTTAGATTTTTGGCTAAAACAAAATAAAAATTTTAATTTATAATAATAGTTTAAATAATGATTTAAATTTTTACAGATAAGCCGACTCCAGCAGAGGTTAAAGGACCAAGAGATAACAATTCCGGTAAATAATCTAGTTTTTTTAGATTTAAAAATAATTTTATTGATTGATTACTTTTTAAATAAAATATTTTCAACGAGTAATTATTAATAAAACTTATCACTTACAATGCTTGAGAAAATGCAAATAAATAAATAAAGAATCTCGTGAATAAATCAATAAAAAATTTTGACATGTATTGATTGCAAAAGAATTCAATCAAATGATCGAAATTTTTATACCTAATTCTAATTTAATAATAATTTGAATTTTTACAGATAAGATTGTTCCTCCAAATACCAATAAATCGAAGAAATATTCTGGTAAAGCAGACGATATTTACAAAATCCAGCGTAAATTGCATAATTTAAAAAAAATGCACCGTAAGCTCGAGAGGAAGCTGGAAAATAATACGAAAGCCCAAAACTCAGTTGAAAGTTTTCTCAAAATCCATGCAACTGATAGAAATGAAGCCCCAGAAAAGGTCATTGAAGTGGAGTCAACGGAAGAACAATCTGATGGGGCAGAAAAGGAAACAAACGAACAAGATGAGCTAGAAACGGATCTTCGGATCAAACTTACCGAAAAATATGAAGAAAAAAAGAAACTCTATGAAATTAGAGCAATCCAACGGAAAATGTTACGAGAGACGGAGTGGAAAGTGCGTGATTTTTTAAACGCCGAAAAACAAGCTGAGGAGAAGAGATTAAGAGAGAAATGGGAGCGAGAAGAAGCCAGAAAAAAGCGAGAAAGACGCGAAAGGCTTGAAAAACACCGGCGAGAAGAAATAGGTTATGAATCACCAGTTCGAAACTCGGAATCCAGCAGTCGCCATCAATGTCGAGAACGTAGATTTAGCGGCGAAAAAAATTTTCGGATCCAACGATGTCGAAGCCGTAGATCTGACTCACGCGAACGTCAACAAAATCAATGCGAAGGAGACAGAGAATATCGGCAAAGAAAAAATAAATATCGGAGGTCTCAAAGTCCAGGATATCAACGAGATCGATGCATACGATACAGAGAAAATAGGAATCGGAGATCTCGTACTCCAGAGCCTGAGTCAAGTTGTTGTTGCGATAATTACAACAACAATAGAGGTGGATTCTATCGACAACACGCTTCCAAAGTTGAATCCCACAATAGTAATCGTCACTCATTTTGTTGTACTAACTGTAAGTCACTTTTACCGTTTTCACTTAACAAAAGTACATTTTATAATTAACTAATAATATGACTTTATTTCTAGGTTGTGGCAGTAACAAAATAAAAAAAAATGAGCAATAACAGCAGAGCAAGAGCGGCTGCTTTTAGAGAACGTCGAGACGCGTGTCATCATACACATTCTTCATATCACAGGCATCATTAAATGTTGGTTTATAACTGAGAATATATTTTTTTTAATTCATTAGCTACATTGGAGCTATTTCTTTATTTTTTTCTATATCTAAATATTAATTTAGATTTTATTCTAGATGTTCAAGTCGACTTCCAGCACTCTTGCTCCTATTGCTCTGTTCAAAATTAACGTTAATTTACTCTTTCAACTTTTTACCCACATTCTCTGCTTCACTTAAAAGTTATTAATTATTATTATTATTTTAAATATGTTAAATTGATATTAATATTATTTGTACTCTTGATCTTTGGTTTATTCTTTTACTATTTTATAAGAATAATCTTAATAAATAAAATAAAAGTTGTAACAAATTTTTGACTTCGATTTACTGTGAATGAATTTACCTATTTTGCTTAACTAGTTTATAATTGGAAAGCAATTTATAAACAATTTTATAATTGCAAATATTGTTAATTCAGCCTCTCTTAAAAATTTCATCCAGAAAATTTTTTTTTATTTTTATTTTTTTCATTTGTATAAAATGGAAAAAACAAATGATTAGCTGAAACTTTTAAAAAAGTAATTACTATTATTAAAATACTTTTTCGTAAATTAATGTTTTCGCGCCATCAATACGATTGGTTGATAGACAGAGAAACGGAAATCACTAGATCTTGTCCATCTTGGAATTGGGCGGGATTTTATAGTGGGACCAATTATTGACTAACCTCACAATTGATAACGTGATCTATCTAATATATGCGCTAACATTTTATTAAGAAGATAAATAATAGTATAAAATTAATTTAATTATCAACAAGTATTAAGTCTTTTAATACGTTTTTTGAGGAATTGTATTGAAATTCACTGCAGGAAGTATTTTTGATATTGATTTCAAAAATTATATCTCAGGTAAATATTCCAACAGTCTGACATACATATAAAAGTCAGAAATCAAATTTTTAATATAGTTATTAACGATTGTCCAGCTACAAAATGGTAAAATCAACAAAAGACTCTACTAAATTCGTTAAAGCTCTCGTTGATGTTGTTTTGGCAAAAAATATGAACCCAAGCCATGACAACCCAATTAGTATTGAATACCTCAATGATGCAGATTTCATCTTAATGTCTCCTGGATCAATTATTTTTGAGGTGAGATTTTTTATTTTAAAATCTAATATTGATTTGACATATGTAGAGCGTAACAAAAATTTTGATTTTTTTTTTTTTTTACTTAACAAATGCCATAAAGATAAATCTATCTTTACATCAACAATTTTTGAAGTTGTCTAATAGAAAGGTACTAAATCTGCATTCAATTAATTTTATATTAAGTTTCTTGAATAATCAAGACAATTTTTAATTTCAATTTTTTTATTTCCTCACAAAAGTAAAGGTTATAATGAAAGTTAATTCAGCAAATATTTGATAAATTTAAAAATTTTTTTAATAAATAAATTATGGCAAAAAAAAAAAATAAAAAATTATTGAAATGAATAAATTTAACAAAATAAAAAATATGTTTCACATATTTTTATCAAGTACTAATGTCAGTTGGAAGATTATAATGAACGTGAATTTGGCACAAATTTTTAAAGTAAAAATGTTATTGTCGGGATTTAATATCTTTATCAATCGTTCGATTTTTTAGCTCGAGAAATTCAAAAATGTATCCGTATATCATTGACACATTTATTGATATTTGAAGTTTTAGGATTTCGTTGCCAACTCAAGGATTTTGCCAATCGAATACTCATAATCTCGCAAAGAATACACTTATCATAATTAGACTACATAACGTAGCTTATCAGCATGATAGCGTTTACAATTTTTTATGAATGTTAATAAAACTTGACATTTATTCCATGCACGATTACGAACATCTAGTTTAAATATGAGCTGAATCTGTCAATTCGTTCAGAGATTACAGCAATTTATATTTACGAAAACTTTGAAACTTTACAGTCTCATAGTCTAGTCAACAAGTGCCTTTTAGGTCAAAATTTTTTCGAAAGCTCCGATAAATATGATTGAGGTGTCATTCGATTCATTATCACATCTAGAAAGTTTTTGAAAAATTTGAAGATGCGCTCGCAAAAATTACAAAAGTTATAAACAATTAACTAAAAAAAAAAAAAGGGGGGTTTAGTTTTTTGCTTATATCTCAAAAACTTTTTGAGATATCCAAAATTTGAAAAAAGTTCCAATAAGAGGAGGAAATTTCCTAAAAAAAGTCTCGATTCCCGGAATTGTAGGATAAATATTTATAATTTTTATATTTATATTTATTAATTTTTATATTTATATTTATAATTTTTACAGAGGGCTGAAAATACGCCCGAAAACGGGCACTCGGGTATCCGGAAGCCACGCCTCTTTGGTACCTTTTAACAAAAAATATTATTTAAACATATAAAATATTAAAATTAAATATTGAATAAATTCAGGCACTTACAGAATAAAAAAATAAATAATAATCTGTCATCAAAAATTTTTTATCACGCTTTTTCATTAATTTATGCATTAGTTAATTAACAATTTCTTATAGCTTGTACATCAATATTGCAAGTGAGATAATTGTTAAACTATGAATCTCAAATTTTTTTCACTTCGCTGAGCTATTTTTCAATAACCACAGAATGGATTCCCGTCGGTAGAACTAAATAATTGTTAATCCCCACATTGTTATTAACAATTTACGTCGGAGAAAAATTAAAAAGTTAAATAAATCCTGTAAAAAAAATTTTTTTTTTTCAGAAAATTACTTTGATTCGTTTTCCTATTAACATAAGCGACTCATAATCTTCAATGCTAATTATGATTTAAAAAAAAAAATCGTTTCTTAAAAAAATTTTTTTGTTGCTTAAAAACGGTTTTGTTAATTAACTATTTTTTTTTACCACTTGCATTCAATATTAAGGAACCTTTTTTTTTTTAAATCATAATTTATGTTTCTCTTTGATAGCAAAAAAAAAATCTGATTTTTTTTTTAATTTTCATTGTTTATTAAATAAACAATTGGTTATAAACAATTAAATTTTTTCGGTATATTTTTTTTCTTACTCTACTCTCTGAAACACAAACAACTAACTACTTTTTCTTCATAAAAAAAATTTATTTAAGAAACGATTTTTTTTTTTAAATCATAATTAGCATTGAAGATTATGAATCCAAAAAAAATTTTTAAAATTACTAATAATTAACACATTCGTTTATAACAATTTTCTAAACAATAAATGATAAAAATTATAAAAAATCATTTTTAAGTCGCTTATGTTAATAGGAAAACGAATCAAAGTAATTTTCTGAAAAAAAAAAATTTTTTTTACAGGATTTATTTAACTTTTTAATTTTTCTCCGACGTAAATTGTTAATAACAATGTGGGGATTAACAATTATTTAGTTCTACCGACGGGAATCCATTCTGTGGTTATTGAAAAATAGCTCAGCGAAGTGAAAAAAATTTGAGATTCATAGTTTAACAATTATCTCACTTGCAATATTGATGTACAAGCTATAAGAAATTGTTAATTAACTAATGCATAAATTAATGAAAAAGCGTGATAAAAAATTTTTGATGACAGATTATTATTTATTTTTTTATTCTGTAAGTGCCTGAATTTATTCAATATTTAATTTTAATATTTTATATGTTTAAATAATATTTTTTGTTAAAAGGTACCAAAGAGGCGTGGCTTCCGGATACCCGAGTGCCCGTTTTCGGGCGTATTTTCAGCCCTCTGTAAAAATTATAAATATAAATATAAAAATTAATAAATATAAATATAAAAATTATAAATATCTATCCTACAATTCCGGGAATCGAGACTTTTTTTAGGAAATTTCCTCCTCTTATTGGAACTTTTTTCAAATTTTGGATATCTCAAAAAGTTTTTGAGATATAAGCAAAAAACTAAACCCCCCTTTTTTTTTTTTTAGTTAATTGTTTATAACTTTTGTAATTTTTGCGAGCGCATCTTCAAATTTTTCAAAAACTTTCTAGATGTGATAATGAATCGAATGACACCTCAATCATATTTATCGGAGCTTTCGAAAAAATTTTGACCTAAAAGGCACTTGTTGACTAGACTATTACGGCTTTTTCTGAAAATAACTTTCTAATGCTTCGACATATTGAATTTATGTAAAATTCATCTAAACTATTAGGAAACAAACGGTAATATGCATATTTACATATATTTTGAGGCCAAAAAATGTCCACTTTACAATTTATTCTATGAAATTTTGCTATTGAAATCGTATTGGCTATGATATTTTTTGATTTTTTCAAGTTGTATAATTACACGAAATCTTCCTCCGTTTCAGATGCCACACAACCTCATTTTCTATTTATTTCCAACTGACGAAAGTTTTACGCGGGTTACTGTCGTATCAGATGTGGTTTTTCTAATTTTACAAATATTTTTAGTAACATTTTAAGAGAGAATTCGCAATTAAAGTATGATGGCATTTATTCTTATAAGAGTATTTGTCTTATAGAAGATTAAAATTTTTGGCATATGCTCAAAAATAATTGCGGCATTTGAATATTTTTTTTTTATTATTGCATTTTGTTATATAATCGGTATAATATGAAAGTTTCAATAACATTGGGATAAACTTTTTTCCCAGTAAAGTGTAATAAAATTAACATCAGTGCGATAACGATTCGTTCCAATATTATGTATTCGGATTTCAGATTGCTAATAAGTTAAGGGTCCAGTGTAATGTTAAATTACGGAACAACGTACGACGTCTGTGGTCGATGGTCAATTTTCGGGATAAGGTTGTTCAAAGGTATCATGAAGTTTCGGTACTTGGCACATTACCAAACAATGCGAACCTAATAATTGAAAAACGTCCAAAAAAATTCTCAAAGATTATCAATTCCAACCAAACAAGTTTGGGGACATGTCAAATTGATAAAGCTCCTAAAGATTCCGCTAAAATTATCAGTTCAGTTGAAGCTAGCTTGGAGACCAAACATATTAAAAACAGTCGAAGAGATTTCTCGGAAGTTATTAAGCCCGACCAAGGAAGCTCGAGCGAAAATAAGATCATCGAATGCGATGGAAAACGATTTATGAGAATTAAAAATGATGGGCATGGTAATTGTTTATTTTATTCGCTCGCTTATCTTAAAACGGGCGATGCAAATCAGGATCAATTCTTTCGAAACGAAATTGTGCAATACGCTGTCGATAAGTGGTCTGATGTTGAAGATATGTTGAAAAGTTCCAGTACAAGAGTACAGTACACAAATGTCCAAGATTATGCGACAAAAATGGGATCTGAAGGTTTTTTAGGGACAGATTTTGAAATCGGAAATTTCGCAAGAAGATTTCAAACAAACGTCAAGTTGGTTATATTAGATAATAATAAAAAACTGGATGAGAGTGATATCATACCCTTGGTAGGAAGCGATGTGCCCAATGACCCATTTATTTATATAGCTTTCTCCGGCAAGCGAGATGATGGGCATTTTGAAGCAATGGAAGAAATTCAGGAAGTAAGAAAAAAAACGGTTGAAATTTCACCCACTAACGAAGAATGTTGTGAAACAGATTCGTCGAAACAATTTAGAACTGATCATATAAAAACTTCGTCAAGTAACGAAAATGACAAAGAAATTTCCGATGACATTGAAAATCCAGACTGTATTCCCCATTGTCCCGAAACCACATCTGAAATTCCAGATTTAGTTGGTTCAGAACGTGCCCAAAGAGACGAAGAAGAATCAAAAGTTCATGTAACCTTGGATGGAAATGTTTCTGAAGATAATGAAGATGAAGAGTCAGAAAATAAGGTAGGCAATTCAATGGCGTGTAAAAACCCGAGCGTAGACAGTGAACCTGAGGAAGAAACAGATGATTTGCTAAACCAACCATCAGAGTCATCGCAGTTTGAAGATTCCAAAAATGATAGAAAATCCAAAACTAGTAACCGGAAGAACTGGTGTTTTAGTGTAGGCTCCATTAATGTTGAAGGCAGTAGATTACTGAAAAATAACGAATTCGATGATAAATTATTTCGAGCTGCAATACAGCAACTAAAATTCGATTTAAATATACGCTGTCCTGTCAAGGTCTTTGGTAAAATTCGAGAAAATCGATCCTATAGAGTTGCTTATTTACGCTGCGCAGCCGAGAACAAGAAACATGATGCCAAATGGAAATTAGATATTATTGAATATCTAAACAGTAATGGAAAAATGTTCGACATAAATTGCAGTAGCTTTGAAAAAATATCACCTTGTCCGGTTAATCCAGGAGAAACAAAGTTCTCACAATTAAGGTACCAGGCTCGAGAAAAAGCGAAAGAAGAATTAAGATCCAAATCTGCGAGGAAAGTTTATTTTAATCATGTGAAAAAAACGGACCTGGAAAAATATAGAGAAGGACATACTCAAACAGTTCGGAGTATCAATACTTTTCATTGAGTTCATTCCGACGATACATTGTCAGACATTAAACCACTACAATCCATTGATGCTAATGATTTGTTACAGTTGTGGGTATTGAAAAATAAAGAAGATGCTGATAGTCCAATGCAATTGATAGCTTTTCCTCTAAGGGTTTGTATTTATACAAGAAAACAATTAGACGTGGTATTCATAACTTGCAGTTGTAATGTATTACACTTGTGTATAACACAGGCTTATTGTGCAGCACCGCAATTCATAAAAGATGATTACATCGTTTATTATGCACTAGTGTACGAAGCGCAGAAAACAACAATTCCGATTTGCGAGATGATCACTTCAGAGATTGATAAAAACTCGTTTTGTATCTTTTTGAAAGAATACAAAAACTTCGCAACAGTGAAAAATTTTAATTGGCCAATTTTTAACGTGGTTGTCACTGATTTTGATTGGAGCCAAATTGAAGGCGTACTTACAGAATGGAACGATCAGAAACCAAATAAGTATTTATTAATGACTTATGAATTTACGAAAAACGAACAAGTTATGTTGAACAAGAAGATACTCGTTGTTTGTAGTACTGAAAGCGTGATACAAAGTGTCGCACACGACATCAAGATGCAATTTAATAGTTTGATTAAAAATGCAAAATTATATTTGGAATTTATAGCTATAATAACATTAGCAGAATCATTAAAGGTAGTTGAGAGTGCATTAATTACAATCAGCAACATTATACTCACAAAAGTGAAAGATACTGCTAATTCACATATAGAGGTATTGCGAATGGACCATAAGACCAAACATCAGAAATCGATTGAGAGTATCATTGAAAGTGCGAGTAATTCATTACAAGCGAAAAGAAATGAAGAATCGATTTATATGGAGGTCCTAAAAAATGCAGCTGCACCAACGCCAAAGTTTGCAGATTCACCGTATTATAATGAATTCGCATGGAACGTCCAATGCACCAAGGAACGAATAATGAAGAAAGAAACAGAAGTTGAGGAAGTTACCAATGATTTATATTCACCGGAATTCATGAACTACATTATGATTTCGCTGGTACCTTTTTTATGTTTTGTAACTAAAATTCTGTCAAAGGTTATAAGTTCTAATGTGGTTTTAATTGAAAGTGACACTGAAAAAACCTTTATTAATGAATACAAAACCAAAGACATGAATAATTCAAAAAATAGAAGCGTTGCAAACATGTGTCGCGAGGTTATAAAACGAAACGAGTTTCTAGTCAATAAAAATAAAATACAACACCAATTAGCTAACGGCGGCATAACAGTAACTGAAAATCCGTGTTATTCAGAGTCTGCATCAAATCCACTTGTGACAGAATTATGGGATCCAACAGGCAAATCGATCAAAAATCAGGGAATCAAAGCCCGAAAAGTCACACGTTCATCAGGGAGAGATTTCATCAAAATCAAAAGACATGTGACAGAGTCAGCAGATAGTAAAAAGATCAATGATGATAACAATCTTAGTACTGATGAAAAGTCGCATAGTCCTAAGCGGATAAAAATCTCTCATGAGCCTGAAAGTGGTGCAAAGATGGATAGCAGCCTCGAAATTGATTCCGTTGAAGATATGCATAAGCCTAAACGGATGAAGAAATCTGAAGAGCTTGAAAATGGTCCAACGGTATTGAAATCTTCTCTACAAAAACGTAAAAGGGACCCGAAAATGACAAAAGTATTTCAGGCATCAGTTTCTTTAGAAAGTGTCAATAATGATTATGAATTATTAATGACAAAAGTAGACACATTTAACAATGGCTTAGTTGAAGATCCTGAATATTATCAAATGTGGGGATCTACTACCATAAAAATAGGTCGATATGACTGCAATAATGAAAAATGTATTTTGGTGAAGGTACACGAGCTGGATGCATCAATGTTACGTACATTGTTATATCCGACAGGGTGGCTTAGTGGTTGGATTATCGATATATACACAGCAAGTCACATTGATACTTGGTTGAATATCAGCTACTTTCCAACAGATGTAAGTTCAAAAACCATCTCAGTAAATGTAGGAGAAGACAAACCTAAAAGACTATCATCTGCCTCATCAATAGCTCAAATTAAAGAGCCTCTTTGCGACATTATATTGATGCCGTATTTGTTTCAGTTTCATTGGCTTTTGTTGGTCATTGATGTTGAACATAGTGCACTGGAAATATTGGATCCATATGAAAAGCAAACTGATAGCGAAACCCGTGTAGTTGAAGCATTTACGACATTTATTAAGTCGTGCGTGACCGAATCAAGTTTGTATAAGAAACTGAAAAATAAAAAATGGACAATAAAGCCTAGTAGAGTACGCCCACATCAAGCCACAGACGACCAGTCTAGTTGTGGAATATATGTTGCTTATTATATAGAATGTATCGGGCGAGGTATATCCATGGATGAAAATTTGGTACCGGCAAAGCTACGTCGGGAAATGGCTCGTGCAATACTCCGTACATCAGTGGACATGAAAGATTGCTGCTTATATTGCGGTAAAAAAAAGTATTCACAGAAAGAACAGAAATTTACATGTAATGCATGCAAGCGATGGTTCCATGAACCGATATGTATAAAGGTGATTAACGAAGAGCAAATTTCAAATAAAAAAACGTGTCAACTTTGCAAATCATACTCGAAAAGTAAGAGAGGAAAATAAAGAAGAGAAACACTAGCTTAAAGCGGATTCCAAATTTTCGCTAGGAATCGAGCCCATTCCGAAATTCAAGCTTAGTTCATCATTCAAACTCATGGAGTTTGCAAACGTAAGTAAAAGAATCCAAGCTCAAGAATAGGATTTCGAGCTCATGGTAATATTCGAGCTTATGTTAACATTCAAGCTCATGTTCCTTTGATATAAGGATTTAAGCTCAAGGATAGGATTTCGAGCTCAGTTTGACATTCCAGCTCATGTTGCTTCCGAGCTTAGATATAAGGATTCGAGATCAGGAATAGGATTTCGAACTCAGGAATAGGATTTTGAACTCAGGAATAATACTTCAAATTTAGGAACAAATTTTCAAATTCAGCACAAGATTCGAGCCCTAGGAGGAGAAAAGTAAAGAAGAGAAACTCTAGCTTGAAGCGGATTCCAAATTTTCGCTAGGAATCGAGCCCATTTCGAAATTCCAGCTTAGTTCATGATTCAAACTAATGGTGTTTGCAAACGTAAGTAAAAGAATCCAAGCTCAGGAATAGGATTTCGAGCTCATGGTAATATTCGAGCTTATGTTGACATTCAAGCTCATGTTCCTTCAATATAAGGACTCAAGCTCAAGGATAGGATTACGAGCTCAGTTTGACATTCAAGCTCATGTTGCTTCCGAGTTTAGATATGAGGATTCGAGATCAGGAATAGGATTTCGAACTCAGGAATAGGATTTTGAACTCAGGAATAATACTTCAAATTTAGGAACAAATTTTCAAATTCAGCACAAGATTCGAGCCC
>JZSA01005882.1:0-18528 GCA_000956155.1 Cotesia vestalis
TTTTGTATGGTCATCGGTGTTGGCAATAATTGCACAGGGTCTAGGCCAGATGCAGGGGATTTTGTCTGATGGATAGACTCCTCCAACGCTTGCATCAGTATAGGGTACAAGTTTTACTAATTGAAGAGTATTCATAACTCGAACCACTCCTTCTGGTTACCCTCAAGGCACTGAATAAAATTTGTTTTTTTTTTCTTGTCTTGAAGAGTCAATTTCTAAAATATTATCAAATTCCAGATAAACAATACAGTTAGCATTGGTATGTAGGGGCACAGCAAAACTGGCTTCTATTCTCAAACTCCCATTGCTCACGAGATTCCAATGAGAATTTGCAGACATATCAGGTGTTAAACCAAAAGCATAAAGCGCGTAACCTCGTCTATACTGTGCTCGTGTGATTATATTTCCACTATTTCCAAAATGTATACCTGTACCACTGAATAGTGTGTTATACGCTTCCGCCTCTAAATACTTATCTCTAGTAAAATCTGGTTTTAAAGCCTTTCCCAATACCTGTTTTCCATCAATATATAAACTTAGATAGTTTAGCAACAATGTTTGAAAATAGAAAGGGTTGTTTTTTTTTGATCCATTAAATGCACGATTACCTACAAAACCAAGTATTATTCTTTTGGGTATTTGCCCCAAAACTACGTTGTCAATGCTAGTACTGAGTATTCCTGCGGGTAAAACCAATGACTTTACTTCCACTCTAGTTAGCAGATAGTTTGCTGTAGTTTGACTCAATACTTTCGCATGAGCCAATAAAACACTTGGACTGATTTTAACTTTTCAAGTAATTAACATAGCTTCCATAATCTTAACACTATAATTCTTTTCACTCCCATTCATAAGACAAAAATCATTTTTCGATCTTATCAATTTAACACGCATTTCTACACCGTTTAGTAAAAACTTATCCTGGTTAAAAACATCGCAATGCAAATGACCCATCATATCAAATTCTTTTCCACCTTTTGTCCAAGCTACTCGTTCATCTAACCCATCGTTTTTTCCACCTTCTACAACATCCATTGCAGTAGAATTATCTCTACTCCATAATCCCATCTGAAGATGAGAATTTTTTGCGTCCAGTCCATAATTTAAAACTGTTTCTATGTATGCCCTATAAGCGTAAGCATTATTTGGTGGTGAAACATATTTCTGATTAAAAAATATGGCGACTTGATTAAACATTGAGTGTAAAAAGTTATTTACAGGACCCACGAAATCATTTTCACCCACTGTTCCATCAGATTTTACGATTTTTGCTCTTATTTTTATCATTGTATGACACGTCGATCGTCGTTGGGCGGCGGGTCAATATCGAAGAGATTAAGAAAAAAACAAATCTATGCGAAGAGTAGCAGGAAATCGGTTCGGGGAATATTCAGTATTAGGTAGAATAATTAATTACGCTGGCACGATTACGAATCAATTATTTATTCAGTAACGAGCGAGGTCGAATAGCATTCGTCAATTCAAAATAAAAAAAAAACTAGCCAAAAGAACGAATAAGATCAGTGAAAATTGTTATTGTTACGTCCAGAATTTGGACTAATTAATTAAATTATTTTCGGCCCAAGCTTTTCAGCCTATAGACCGGGATCGTGTTGAGTTTCAGGATTTGTAATTAAAAGAATGCAGATAGGGGTAGTTTTTAAATTAAAAGATATATTCAAAATTATAAATTCCAAAATACAACATAAATTTTACAGGATTGGAAATCAAATTAGACTTATAATATTTAAATTACGGTACCTGGTCAATTCAAATTTCACTGACTCTAAACTTTTCTAAACTGAATCTAGATACTTTCCGTTGAGATATTAATATTAAGTGTGTAGACACTGTACTGGTATGTTAGTCTGGACTAACGTCGATAGGTATGAGAAGTGTAAGGACACTTGCGGCTTCTGAAACTGAACTCGCCGTTTTCGGGTGGACAAGCCCTTTTATGTACGCGATGGTTTCGAAAATAGACAAAATGGTCGGGGAAAACTGTATCCAATGGGGATGTAGTTTTCCGGGGTCCGTCCCCCTGCTCGCTCTATTTCCTTAAGAAAAGCGGCGAGTCCCGCCCAAAATGTTAGCCTATGTGTGTACGCACCCACACATACACCAACATGTACATTAAATTTTACATTTATTTATTAATCTATTTTTAACAATTTATTTAGAGATAAAAAAAATATGGAGCAATTGTTATTATTATATCATTTTAGTTGAGATGAAAAATGACTTGACTTTCAATTAAATACCACGTGGTGGTCCAAATTTAATAATATTTATTGCTTGAGATTCTTTTTAAAAATTTATAATCTTCAATATTGTATTTGATCGAATGCATAGAAATCATTTGTCTTTAACTTGTAACAATAATAATAATAACACGAATAGCCTAAGCTATTTTGCACGTGGTTGAAAATACACGTGGGTTTGGTGACTACAAATTAAAAGTATTTTAAGACTTCTCTCATTAATTGCAATTTCTACAACCATATGTTGTAAGGTTGGTTGCATATAATCATCGAGAAGTTGAAGTGACTCTAATTTTTAACTTGAATTTAATAATTATTTGAACAATTTGTGACCAGTACCGTTATGAAACAATTCTTATTATAATATTTAGCTAATAAACGTTTCTTTTCTTAATCATTTATTTTATTTTTTTTTTTTATCCCAGGAAGATTTTTATTTTTGGATAAACTATTCGTATTCTTTTATCTTTTCTATATTATTTATTTATTCTTTATTTCAAGATGAATTTGGTTTTAGATAAACTATTTGTATTCTTTTATCTTTCCTATGAATTTATTTTTTTTAAATAAATTATTTGTATAAGATAGGTTTTTCTTTGAATTTAGAGAGAGATAAATTTGATAATAAAATTTTGTAATTTTTAAAAATAAGTTGTAATAAAAAAAAAATTGTTTGTCAAAAGAAAAGAACGAGGTTTAAAATTAAATTTTGTTATCTTAAGTACACATTTTTCCTTTGCATTAACTAAATTTCCGCGAGCTAAACTACGTATTTCTATTAATCGTTTTACTAGGTCACTTATATAGTTATTGTATGTAGGTATACTTATACTACTATTTGGAGATCGGTAGATATTAGCAATAACAAATCCGCTACGACCACAGATCCGAACTATATTTAACCAAGTTTTATCACATATATCTGAATTACTTAACAATATCTCATATTTTAAATTATCTCTTACATAAGTAATAACACCACCGGTACGGTTATTTTCAGTATTCGTTCTTACATGACTATAATTATTAAAACTTATTACATAATCCGTGACTTCTTCAGCAATGTGTGTTTCAGTGAGACATACAATCTCAGGCCTTATATCGAATAACCATTTCTCAAACTCATATTTATGTCTTATTAATCCGTTTATATTCAATAATACCACTGAACATTTAACATTACTGTTTTTATTGAAATAATAATTTTTTTTAGTTAATGGCTAGACATTAAAATAATTAATATTTTTTTGTGCTCTTTGAATTGCTTTTATATAACATTCACATTTAAGATCATTAGCACAGTGATCGATTTTTATACCTTCTACTTTAAAGTCATTTAAAATTTTTACACAGTTTACACACCTATTAATTTCACTTTTGCAGTCTGACTCTATGTGGTTTCCCGAACATTTTCGACATTTAACTTCACTTTTGCAGTCTTTAGCATAATGATAATATCCCCAACATTTGAAGCATCTTAGTATACTGACACAGTCATACACACGACATAAACTCCAGTCCAATTTTATTTTTTCTTTATCAATCAAAAATTTGTGGGTCGCTGGATATACTTCCATTATAATCGTTCCTTTCCTGTTTTTATCTATTAGTTTCTTTTTTATTACCATTTTTGTCGATTCATTTATGTTGATTTCATTTTGTCTTTTGATCATTTCAGTAATGTCATTTTCTTAATATTTCTCCAGGGTATCGGTATCAACATTTACAATTTTGATTTTTGGCGTTTTTTTATCATTTACTTTAATATTGTATGTCTCTCCCATATTTTTTTTCAATTCTTCCGACAGAATCTCAACATCATTTTTGCTCACACAACCAATAATAATTTTTCCGCTTTGAGTTGTTTTGATTTGTTCAACACCTAATCCAAGCTTTCCAACTTTAACTTTAGACTTAAACTCTTTTAACGTTTCTATACTGTTTTGCTTCTTTTTAGGCTCTATCACTACAGTTTCTGGTTTCGATTGTTTTGCTTTTTCAGCATAAGAAATCTTTTCAACTATCATTTTTTTATTACTCATATTACCATCACTCTTTATTTTATCTTGTCCAGACAACAATTCCAGTTGTGTTTTAACTGTCTTTTCGATAATTGATTCTACTTTTTGTAGTATTTGACAATAATATTTTCCCAGCTCTTCAGTGATAATATTATGAATATCCATCTTGATATTCTCCTGTATAGTACAAATATCATCAATTCGCTCCATAATATTTTCTACCTTTTCGAGCATGTTATCCTCACAATCATTTCTTTTTCTTTTCCTTTTACTATCTGATGTTGTTGAACTTCCAGTTACACTTCCACATTCCATTTCGTCATATTTTCGACTTAAACCAGGACAGGGAACTTTTTCATTTATTTCACTTTTCATCTCATGGTATTTTTTCAGACAACTTGGATGACACATTTGTTTACATCCCGTACAGATGCACGGTCTTTTGAGATTTGTTTGTTTACATACAACGCATGTATATCTTGGAGGTGTCACTAACGTCTCTTGTTTATCCATGACTAGAGAAAGAGATTATCGACAGTTTTCCACTCTACTTATTCAGACGATAGATGTCACTGATTTCAATTTCTTTCAAACAGTATAATAATAATAATGATGTTGTTGACAAAAATGCCGACTAAAATGTCTAACCCAAAAATTTTGTGAAAACTAATAATTTGATAACACTGCAACATTTACTTTACCCCCCAATTTGAATTATTATTCAAAATGTTAGGAAAGGTTCACTAATTAATAATATCATATTTTTAACGATTCAAACAAAACACTATTACTTTTCTAAGCCAATAAATACAGAGCACATTAAAGCACGTCATTCACGGATAATAATAATAATAATAATAATAATAATAATAATAATAATAATAATAATAATATAAAAATGCACTTTTAAATTAGCCCCCCATTTGCTAATTACAAGTTTTTTATGTTTTAATGAGCCTTTCATTATTAATTAACGTTTGTTCTTCCATTATTAACGTTTGTTCTATCGTCAAAGTGTCTGTTTTTTCTTTAATTATTAATTTTTACTTAGCTGAATAATTATTCAAAAATACATGTGTTGTGCATGCGTCAATTTTATGTTTAAGCCGGTTTTTTTTCAATCACAGTGACAACAAGGAAATTTAAAACAAGTTATTCGACCGGAAGGAAGTTAGCGTAGAATAATTTTTTTTTCAATTAAACCATATGCCAATTAATTGCTCTTTAAATGCTCTATTAGAATCCGTAATTGCCCCACTCTTATTACTATTAGTTAATTTTTAATTAATTTTTAAAAAATTTAATTTTACTATAAAACATAAAATATCCACTTTTTTCAAAATTTTTTTTGTTCAAAGAATTGTTCTCAATTTGCTCTTTTGATTATAAGAAAAAAATTATAATTTTGCAATATTTCTAATAATTAATAAGAAAAAACTATTTGCATGCAAATTGTTGCACTATGACGTCATCGGTGGTCGTTGAATCCACTAAAAGCTATGTTTACATGAATCCTTATTACGACAATTTCATGTTCGCCCTAATGTTTATAGTTTAATTTTAAGGTTATATATCCATGTTATTATTATACTCAAAAATATTTAATACTATTTATTAATTAATTATTAATTATATTATTACTCCTGCTCAAAAATGAAAAACCGTCAGTTTCAGCGATCTATTGTAGGTAGTTTAACGAACAAGTTGGAGCACTTCAGTGGCATCCGAAGAAATCTTATATGTTACTCGCTGGATCTGAAGACAAGTAAATATTTAATTTAACAAATATATTTTTTAAAAGTAAATAAATAATGAAAATAATTATTTTTAGAACCGCGAAATTATTTATTGACTGTCGAACGAGCGATACATTCAAAACGTGGGAAACTACAGGAGAAGTTGAACGTGTTTTGTGGAATCATTTTGAACCCAGTTATTTCTTAGTAAGTATTGTAATTCAGTGACATTCGGCAAGGACAGCACTTGAGGGAAATAAAAGGTCACGATAAAGAAATAACTGGTCTATCGCTCAGTTCTTCGTGTGCAGGATTTTTAGTATCCGCATCTGATGATGGAGTAGTTAAAGTATGGGACGCATTGAGTCCACAGTTATTGGAACCCGTGTGGGAAACAGAAACTAATCTGGAGCCATTCAGTGTCTTCATTTATCTCCAAACAGTCCGTTCACTATCGCTGTCGGTGGTGACCACAAATCTCACAATTTCAAAATTTGGGACCTGACGGAAATTTTTAATGGTAAGTATTTTCATTTTAAATTACTTTTGAACAAAATACTAATTCTCACGATTGATTTTTTAGGCAATGAAACATTTAGGTCAAGAAGATTGGTTGAGTCAGTCCCGAGCGAGGAAGCTGACGCGGAAAATCCTGAAGAGACTCAAGAGATGGAAACTGATGAATGAATTAGATATAAAAGGAAAATGTGTAACTAATTTTAATCAAGGTGTATACTCATTTCTTCTTTATGAAAAAAAAAATTTATCTGTACAAAACAATTAAGTTTAATTGTATTTTCTAAAAATCCTTAGTTCCTTACGAGCGCTGGTGATTTAAGAAAAATTAGTGATGTAATTAACCTGGCACTTCATTTTGACGTAGTAGTTTAAATTTCTAGAAAATCGAACTGAATTTAACAAACTAGCAAGTTGAAAAAATTTTTTGTTCTTTTTTTATTCGCTAGTATTCTTACTTTTGCTTACATTAATCATTTTTTATTAATTTTATCAGAAAACGAGCACCCGTGTCTATAAGAATTACCAGCTGGTATAAGAAATTTGTGAAGTCACGAAGTTTATTCATTACAATTAGAATAATTGCAGTGTTTTTCATTAAATAACTTAATTTTATAATTTTAATAGTTGTATTATCAAGTATATAATCTCTTCCATGATTATAAATAATGTTTCTGATCTAACAATATTAGCGTGTATAATTCAAGTAGTGCATAAGGTAAAAGACCCAGTTACTGACACTGGCTTAGTTGTTTAACACTTGCAATTTTATTGCAATTAAAAAATAAAATATTCAGAAAGTTAAAAAATCAATATATAAGTAATAATATTCAATATTCAATAATATCAATAATTTATCAAATTGTTAAAGATTACTACGGTTGATTGAATGCGAAATGATAAACAATAAGTATAAAAAATAAGAAATTGTCAAAGCATTCATCTGTTGAAAATGCGAAAACTAAATCGCTCCATGCAACTTAATTTGCATAAATAAAGAGTATTATTTATTAATGCATATGTGTAGTATCAATACATGTGTATTTTGCCATATTGTAACTCGTAAAAAGAATATTTTTAAACAATATTTTATAATATATATATATTTTGTTTTTTATTTAGATAAAATTTTTTATATAAGCATAACATTCATATAAATTTAATAAGTAACTTCATGTAATATATTATTTCCATTATTCATATATTATTCCAAGATATAAAATGCTCCATGAGGTTGAACATCAACATGAGCAGGCGCTGATTCAGGTTTTGCAGACATATCATTGTAAGTAACCCAATTACCTCCTAATCGTCGGCAGTAAGCAAAGTAGTGACCCGTTACATACGCTGCTACTCCAGATAATCTGAAAATTGATAAATTTGTAATGAATTAGTTATACCAGTGTCCATAAAATACAAATGTTATAAAAAGCAATAAATATACCGATAGCGTAGATTTATTTCAGATCCATCATCACTGTTAAGTTTCAGGTTCAAATGAATAGGAAGGTCACTCAACCTACACATTTTTACTTTCTTTATAGTGCTATTGTCACGTATATCTAATTCTATAAATAGATATTCTTTAGGAACAGTAAAACGAGTTGCTATAGCTTTGTTGCAAAATCGGCAACGGACGTTGTAAATTTTATGATAGAACTGCAGAGCCTTTTCAAGGGCAGTAAAGCCTTGTCGAGAAATTATCGAATGATTGGCACTAACAACTGGAAGAGCTCGTGTAAAAACTTGACACAAACTACTTGAACACACTGTTGATTCAATAACGCTGGGTGCATCTTCAAATAATATCTTCCAGAGCTTGATAATATTGTCCGTACAATTAATCCTCGGAGCAATCATGATTTTCGTAACATCCTCTTTGATTTCATTTTCAGCATAAATAGGATTTAAGATAGACATACGATGTTGATATACTTCTTTCGTTGCTCCGATTTTTATAAAGTGTTTTAAAAATTTAAATATTGAAAGATTCGAATTAGTTATGAAATCATGATAATGAGTATTATCTATTGCAGCGGTAAATATAATTTGAGATATAGTGTCAAAGGGACAAGTATTCAATGCTGTCCACTTCTTTCCTTCAAATTCAACCGGACCGGTTTTATTACCATTACATAATAGAAAGTCCTTGCGTTTCTTGATACATTTAGATTTTTTCTCATCCACTAAATTGTTTAATAATGCAGCTTCTGGACAACTTTTGAAATAATGACCAACTCTTTATTTATAGATTTTTGTTTCATCATATTTTCCAAAGCAAGAGATAAAGGATCACTATCTGGTTTCAATGTCAAAAATTCTCGAGTAATTTTATTCTCATTATTTTGTACTTCATGTGAACTATTTAATTTACTAGGATCATTTTCACCGGAAAAGTTCATGGATGATGATAAATTTAAAATATTATCATCTATAGTATCTGAGGATGTAATGCTCATTGTTTTACAGTCAATTGTTGATCGTTCTACATCAAAACTAATATTATCTTCTACGTTAATAGGACTAATATTTATATTAAGATCCTTGTTATCCTCTTTAAAACTTGCACTATAATTGTGATCATTATGATTCTCAGACGTAGTCACAGAGTTATTTTGGTCATTTTTGTCTTTTGATACATTTATATTATCAGAAAATTCAGTATGATTCTCCGGCATGGTGAATAAATCATTTTGGTCCTCCTTGTTCGATGCATTTACATAATCCGGTACCCAATCATGATCTCGGTTAGTCTCGCTCTTTCCTAACCCTTTCCAATTTTCATACAAGTTTTCTTCTTTAGGTTTTTTCTGCTCTTCATCGTTATTGACCACAAATTTAGTCAGTTTTGATCGAAATATATTGACACCACCTAGAATATCAGCAATGTGTAATTTTAAGAATTTGTTTACAGTTGTAGGTAGTTTTACTTTTTTTTTTAAATTCATTTTCAAGTTCTTAAAATCCGCCTCTACATAACCAGATGTTGGTCGTGACATTGTATCAGGTGTACATACATTTGTCCAAAGTGGAAAATCTTTGATTTTGTCAATAAGATTAGAGTACAGGTCTGGGACATAATGAGTGTTTAACTTCTGACCAATAAAGATTACAGTGTTGACCTTTCTGCAAAGACTCTCAATCCATTCTAAAAGGGATACTGACCATCCATTGTTATCAACAGCTTTCGATAATAATTCTTCAAATATAATCGTTTTTTCGGGATCAATTTCAACAGAATCGATAATAGTAAGATCAGGATTCCGCTTTGCAATTACTTCTTCTAAATTTTTTCTATCTTCTTCTGCAGTAATCATACGGTCACCCATAGCTATAATAGAATCTTCAAATTCTGTACTACATACTATTAATGTCAGTATAAAAATTTCTTCTAATACAGATAGTTGGTTACAATCAATCATCAGAGCTACACAATATAAAAAAAAAGATTTAACGATTTTATGGAGCACAGACTGAAAACATTTCCATCTGCTAACTGCGTGTATAAAGTGTGCAGTGTCTAATCTTATAAAAGTACGTGGTCGTAAATTAGTATTGGTAATTAAATTTTCAAAAACAAAGTTTATGTATTCCTTCAGAGATTTACCATTAAATGCTAATGACATTGCATTTAAAAGAGCTCGAGATCCGTCAGAGACTGCTTGTTGTGGTAATCCAGCTTGTTCGACCCATTCAGACAGCCAAAATGAAATAAATCTTGCACTATGCTTTTCAGATAACATTTGATAAACTGGAATTGAATTACCATCAAAATTGATAACAATTTGGTACAAAAATACGTGGCCGGTTTTCTTATCGCGAGATTCTGTTAATCTTTGAACTACACCACCAGATGCGTCAATACCTATTTCTGAATATAGCTTAGTAATACGCAAATATTCTGCATAAGTATGAAATTGTGTAGGAGTTGCATAGAATACAAAGAATGGCGAATCACCGATCCATAAAATAGAATTCATATACAGTGGATCTTGATTCATCTTGCGTATGGCTAATATCATGTCTCTTGAATCGTCAGGATGAATTCCAAGCTCTTTATCAGCAGCTTCTTTTTTAGCTTGGTGAAGTGTACCCGAGTTATATAAAAAAGGTGATCCAGTATCTCCAGGTTTTAAAATATTTCTAGCTTCTTCTTTTCTCCAACCCAAAACGCCAAATCGCAATAGTTTTTGTTGAACTTCCTTCCGTTTTTTACCATTAAGAGGACGTGCCACATCAGCATGCTTAGAAAAACGTGTATCTCGACATTTCATGGTAATAACAACTGGCCCTTCTTCGGAAGGAGGATCTTTAATTATCCCACGAACAGAATTACGACAAGATTTATCATTGCATCGTCCATTCATGACTGCATAATTAGCACCAGTCTTATTGATTTTGCCATTTTTAAATACAAAAGCACACTTAATACGGTATTGTTCCCAAAAAGCAAGTGAAACAATATTTGTCCATACGCCAGGTTCAAAACCATAGTACTTGCGTCCTTTATAAACTAATGGTTTTTGACATTTCATGTCGTTCCATAGCTCTCTGGTAATTGTTACATGGAAATCTTCACGCTTATCATCGTCGTCACTTTCACTAGGTTCAAGATTATCTTTCTTTTCATCATCATCATCATTACTAATATTATCATCATTTAAATCATATTTAGTAGAGTTATCCTGACTAGAAGTTGAATCATTCACAGTAGGGGAAATATTTTCTTCACCACCAATAAAAATTCCGCATTCTTCTCGAGCAAGTGTTAAGATTTTTCTTCTATCCTGTCGTACATTAACCCTTACAGCCGGGACCTTCCATAATCCTTTTAATTCATCCGAAATATCTTGCCATACTCTCGAGCTGTGTTCTGGTAATTTCTCTGTTTGAAAATACTTTATGTATTTTTTTAATGCATTAACTGCTAAATGAACAGACACTGCTGATACCGCTGGCATTATGCAAATATACTTGACAGGATATCCTAAAGAAAAAAAAAATAATTAGTAATTAAATGACTGATATCCAAGAGGTTTAATATCACTTACTTAATAAGACGTATACATTAATTCATAATAATTATTGTTTCAACTAAAATTTAAAAATGGAATATTGAAAATAAAAATAATTCATTTAATTAAAAAAAAAAAATTCAACTTTGTGGATTAAAACAATGAAATTATTTTTTTTATACTTGAAACCAAATCACAGAGAACTTATTGCAATAAGTATTAAAGAGACAATCGTCGTTTGTCATTTATCCATAAGCATATACTAGGACATAGCGCAAAGTTATGTATATATGATACGCATATATGTTGTAAAATTATTTTAATCAGTATATTAATTGAATTGAATATGTTCGCAAAATTAGAAATAAATTATTAATAAACTAAAATAATTTTTATTTACTGATCTATACGTTTGATGTCATTGATAACAAATTGATATTGAACATCTAAGCAGTGCGGTCAGATCGTGGGTAAAGTGATCCCCCACTATGCCATTTTCAATATGCTCAGATGAGAGTGTCCCCAAAGTCGGGCTCTTTTTACCCACGATCGGCTGCACTGTATCTAAGTTGACATCGTTAACTAAATAAGCCGTAAGATTTTAATAGAAAATGAACTTATTGACTTATGATAAATTTAAATCATTTTACTGATATATTACCTTAGATAATTAACTTCATTTTGAGGTAAAATAGTTTAAAATTTAGGGCCAGTTTTTCAAACGATGTTTTTTGTTAAAACACAGTCTTTTCCTATGTTAACCAAATAAAAACAAAAGAAAAAAATTGATTTGAATAAAACACATCATTTGAAAAACTGGCCCATAATCTCTAAGTGAGAATTAAAGTTGAATTTCAACATGTGTAATCCAAAATTTGATATACTCGGATTTATATGGATTAACAATAAAATGCAAGACTTACCATGCAAATCAGTATCGATATTATAAACTATGAATCGTAAAATTAGATTCTTAAGTTGAAATTGGTGCCACAATACACTTGTACTCTTCATGATTGATATAAATGAGCTACGGTCAACAATAAATAACCTGTAATATAAAAAAAAAATAATTAACATAAATAATTAATTAATATTATCATGAATATATCAAACACATGTAAACATGTAAAATAAAAACAAAAAAATGATAATTTTTTTTAATCACTTTTACTATCGTAGAGATATAGTGTACTTACAAATAATTAAAATTCAATGATGGCACATTTGCTTGACAAATTATTAGATTAATATATCCAGAGTTCGGTAGGTAACATATTTCCTTGGTGAGTGTACAGCATACTAGTTTTTGAACACCAGATTTCAACAGCAATATTTCTCTCTGAAAAGAAAGAACATCAATAAATATCTATTAAATTTTTTTATTCATAATTTTTGAATGAATTATTTCAAATTAAGTTAAACTATCTTGTCGTGGAAGTAGTGTTGCTGCTCAGATCGCTTGTACTCTCAGCGTAACCTAAGATAGTTCTAACTTTAATTCATAACTATTCCCCTCTAAAAGTACTACGAATCGAAGGTATATCAGACACTGAGCTTAATCTATTCACAAGTATAATTGTTGATATTTTAAAAATTCACAGTATAATATATAACATTAGTATTATTCGTGGTCCAACTATGTCTATATATTCATTAACAGTCAACTCATTACTTAACAAAATCAATCGTAGCTTTGTAAATTAGGATATTAAAAATTTTGGAAATATATTTTCTTTTTATTTTGTATAATTCAACGTAAATAGGTGTATAAATTGATATGATACTGAAGTCAGCAGACACCTGTCAAATTTAAGGTTTTATTTCAGAAATAAATTAGTGGAAACAAAAATATTTAAAAAAATTGTACTAACAGTTTTTCAAATTATCTAGACGCGCAATTTTTTTTTTTTAATTTTTTTAAAATAATTTTTTCAATTATAAAAATCATAAAAATTGTTACATGTCTGCTAATTTCAGTATCATAAATTGACATATGAACAAATTTAAATATTTCGACGTGTTTTATTACTTCAGTACCACTAATAATATGCGATGGAAATACAATAGTGGTTAGGATTGATGTATTTGAAAACAAATTTAAAAAATATTTTTACTTACAGTAAATTGAAAATGACCAAGGAATTTTGATTAAAAAATTTCGGAAACAAGTGATTTCAAAGTAACAAAAAATATACTCCATTAATACTCCAGATGATCTAAATTGGATTGAATCACAGATGAGTCTCACCACAAAGATTGATAACATGTACTCCGGTGCCTAGAAAAATTATATATTTCATATAATAATAATCTATACATATATAAGAGATTTTCTATGTATATAGTGACTCATCACGATATCTCTGGAACTATAAGGCCTAAAGACTTAAAATTTGGCAGGAATATTTCTTTCGTTAAGTAGAGATCAGCTAAGGTTTCACGAAATTCCGGCTCTAAAGAGAATTGTGGGGGCGTAAACAATGAAAAATTGATATTTCCAAACTACAACTCCTACATTCTCGAAACTCGATAGAAATATTTCTTTTGTCATGTAGAAGTCAACTAAGAACAAATTTTACGAAATTCCAATCCTAAAGGGGATTGCGGGGGCGTAAATAATGGAAAATTAATATTTTCCAACTGTAGTTCCTATAAGCTTGAAATTCGGAATGAAATGTTTCTTTTGCTGTGTAAAGAACAGCTAAACATGAACTATGCGAAATTGAACGCTAAAAAAAGATTGCGGGGGTGCTAACAATGAAAAATTAGAATTTTTTACAATAATTTTCGACAGGATATTCGTAGAGAATCAAGAGTTAGCGTTTAAAATGAAGTAAAAAAGTAGGAGAACTTTGTTAATTAAAGTGGATCATAAATCCTCTTAGTAAAGTAAGAGACCCAGTACATGTATATTTGCGAATATAGATATACAAATACATGGAGTGAGCGGGTACTGGGGCTCTTACTTCAGGTGATTTTCGAAATTAATTCATTTACAATTGATAGTGTCTATAAATTTTGTAGCTGGTATCTACGTTGTAAAAGAAATAATCTTACCAAATTTCAAATCTAGATTTAAGAATACGACCGTATCATACGCCCAGCAAAGCGGGCGGGTAACGGCTAGTAATAACTATAATTATTAATAAGTATATATTACCTGGTTCAACGGTGACAATCATTCCAGGCTGCGTTCTAATACTCCGTGGAATTTTCCTAGTATCATGAACGTCCATTCCCAAATAATGACTTACATGATGCGGACAATAAGTAAAAGCAGTGGATACTAATTTATCATGTGAGAAATTCTTAGGTATCAAACCAATCTCTTGCAATCTTTTACCCAATAAATCGCACATGTCATAAAATAATTTATCCAAGGTTGGAAGGTTTTTCAATTTATTGATAAGTGATTTTTGTACTTCGAGAACTATTTCATATAAAATTTTCTGTTGAGGATTAAAGGTACCGCTGACAGGCCAAATTCTTGTTATGTCTGATGAATATCCATGATACTCACATCCTAAAATATATAACATAACGATTAGTGAACAAGGAAAATTATGTTGAAATGAAATAAAAAAATACAAACCAGCATCCATTAAAACCATGTCGCCATTATTTAAAATTTGATTATTAGTAATATAATGAATAACATTAGCATTTCTACCGCCAGCAATAACTGGAGGATATGCCAAAAATTCGGCTCCATTCATCCGACATTCATAATCCACCGTCGCAAATAATTGATGCTCTGTCATACCAGCTTTGGAGACTTTTATTGTCTTTGTAATAGTTTCCGACGCGATATCACAACTCTTCTGCATCAACTCAATCTCAGCCGGTGACTTGATCAAGCGAATTTGATGAAAAATATCCTTTATCGACGTCGGGGACAACCGACATCGATCCGTACTTGCTAGTATTCCTAACGTAGATATTTTTTTATGAAATTCATTGTGAATAATGTCATGGTTATCATACCAGATTGATGCATTAGACTTGTACTTATTAAGCAGTGAATTCAAGTAAGAATCAAAGTCTGAAGCCGGCAGCGACTGATCAACTCCGAACATTTCAGCAGCAGCCTCACTTCCAGTTCGCGGTCCATCCCACAGCTCAGACTTGGGGTCTTTCTTTTGCACAAACAGGGTACATAACACCTTATCACTGTCAATTGTCATCAACAAGACGCTGTCGGGTTCCTGACAGCCTGTGAAATACAAGAAATCTGAGTTCTGGCGAAAGACGTAGGGAATCTTGTCGGACATGTAAACTTTGCTCGCGGATGGTATTATTACAATATGAGAGTCTACATCTTTTGGAGAGAAATTTTTTATAATATAATCCGCTAATTTTGTTCTACGGATTTTGAACTCATCTAACTTTATTCCAGGTACCAATTCACCGGGTTTTACAAGGTGAGGATGTGTTTGTGAGGTTGGTTGGCCGTACAACTGTGTGTGATGATAATCGCATGATGGGTTTCGGGTGATTGAGTTTTATGATATTATTGTTGAATAATTATCAACTAGCTGCTGTATTCCTGTTGAAAAAAAAAATTTATCAGTATTTTACTTCTTTTTTATTAATATAAAAATTTATGTTACTAAAATTAGCAGACTTTACCAATTTTTTAGATTTTTATAACAATTAGATTATTATAAAAAAAAATTTAGTAACAAAATTCCACATATAGAAATTAAGAAAAATTATCAGTGAGAATTTTAAAAATATTTTTTTTCTATCATCATTGATTTGTTATAATAATCTCAAAAATTATCAGATGTCTGCTGATTTTAGTATCATAAAAATTTCATAATTTATAAATGACGTTAATTGAAATAATATGTAATTATTGTTTAATAAAAATAAAAGTATGAACAACTATTTCCAACATCACCAATAATCACAATAATAAAAAAAATATAAATGTATAACCTAGTTCCAGTCGTTAGAAAAATATAAAAATGTAAAATGAAAAAATTAAAAATATCTTACTTAAACTCTCTAACCGAAACTTTCGACACTGCTTAATAAATTTGAACATTTTTTTAAGTAAAATCTTCGAGCACTATCATTAAACTAATTATTTAAATAAAAATATGGAGCGTAAATCAAAATACAGAAAATTGTTGTTGGGAACAGCTGACGGTGGTACTGAGCGGGAGTTTCGAATCTGAATATTGAAAACTTAAGAAAGAATAGTCTTGATAATTGTTTAAAATAAAATTTATAATAATTTCGTGGTAAAAGTCAATTGTTTAACATTATAAGTATAATTCGTATAAGTATAATCTATCTATATATAAGAGATTTTCTATGTATATAGTGACTCATTACGATATCTTTGGAACTATAAGGCTTAAAGACTTAAAATTTGGCAGGAATATTTGTTTCGTTAAGTAGAGATCAGCTAAGAACAAATTTTATGAAATTATACTCTTAAAGGGGATTGCGGTGGCGTATACAATGAAAAATTGATATTTCTAAACTACAGCTCCTACATACTTGAAACTCGATAGAAATATTTCTTTTGTCATGTAGAGGTCAACTAAGAACAAATTTTATGAAATTCCACTCCCAAAGGGAATTGCGGGGGCGTAAACAATGGAAAATTAATATTTTCCAACTGTAGTTCCTATAAGCTTGAAATTCGGAATGAAATGTTTCTTTTGCTGTGTAAAGAACAGTTAAACATGAAATATGCAAAATTGAACCCTATAAAGAGATTGCGGGGGTGCTAACAATGAAAAATTAGAATTTTTGACAATAATTTTCGACAGGATATTCGTAGAGAATCAAGAGTTAGCGTTTAAAATGAAGTAAAAAAGTAGGAGAACTTTGTTAATTAAAAAGTGGATCGTAAATTTCGTTAGTATGTGATTTTCGAAATTAATTCTTTTACAATTAATAGTGTCTATAAATTTTGTAGCTGATATCTACGTGGTGAAAGAAATATTCCTACCAAATTTCAAATCTAGATTTAAGAATACAACCTTATCATACGCCCAGCAATGCGGGCGGATAACGGCTAGTAATATATAAAATGAATAATATATTTTTCATTCAAATTTCCGGAGTAAATAAATAGGAAGATTATGTCATAATAATATAGTATTCATAATAATCGTTTTATACTCACTTTTAAAGAAATAACTATGGATGTTTTTTCACTATTTATCATAAATAACTATCACTGAAATATTACAGAAAATGTTTAAATAATGAGTATTTTGTTAATATTTCCACTCCACACGTTGCACGTCATTGAAAAACAATTAGTAATTATAAGTTTCTATGAGAGCGATCGATGTTCGCTACATAGAAAATTACCTTGATGAATTAAATTGAACACACTGTATAGTACATTAAACAATAACTGGTAGCGCGATATATAAACAACTCATTATGGATTATATTCATACAAGAAAGTAAAACAAAAATCTTATTAATAATAGATAATCAAAAATGTACAACTTTATTGATGATGATCTTATTAATGTAAAGTTTTCATGAATTGTATGAGATTAAAAAAAATTTTTTCCGACTTTTACATTGGCAGCAAAGTTCCATTTCTATTCTTATAATTAATAAATTGATCAATAATTACTTATATAATTAATTGCTTTATCTTCGTCATTCTATAATAATGTCAAAATTCGATATGTTGTTAATTACATGTATATCTGCAGTTTCAAATTAACCCCCCATGTGCTAATTATAAGTGCTTTATGTTTTCATGAACCTTTCAGTATTTATCCACGTTTGTTCTATCGTCAGTGTCGATTTTTTATAATAATTAACAATTTATTCATCAGCTACATTATCATGTATACTAGTATTGCGTACACGCCTACATTGAAGCGGTTCTTCCCAGAATCAAAGTAAAAATAAAAAAAAAAGAACTCTAGAAATTATTATTATTTATCTTCCAACCAAGCTTATTCTAATATGGAAACGTAAATTTCGAATT
>JZSA01005883.1:0-23248 GCA_000956155.1 Cotesia vestalis
TAAATAAATAAAAATTAAAAATATTATTCGGGTTAAAAAAAAATATTTTTTTTTCTTGCCCTCCAAGCGGACACACGGAAAAAAAATTCTACGAAAAAATACGATGTTGACATCGCATTTTTTTATTTTACTTCCTAAGGAGTGCGATATAATATTAAAATTTTAATGAAAAATGTATCACCTACTTCGACTCATCTCCATTAGCAAACAGTCTCAACGCATCAGAGTTATTAAAATCAATTTTAACCATTTTAATAGACTATTTAATATAATCTATATATTTATAAATTTCCAGGTTATTAAATAAATTCAGTGTAAAAATAAACAATAGAAATTTTTTGTTATTTGAACATAGGAATTAATGAGAAAAAAAAAATCTTGTAACTAATTTTATATCAATTACTATTATAAAACGATTTAAAAATACACTTAAGAAATTATTTTGAAATTTGATCAAAAATGTTGGAAATAGCTTGCTATATAATAAAATAACAATTAAATTTAAAAATTATTGATTAAAAAAATTTTTTCATCAGGTGCCTTAAATTAAAAAGCTTTAAATAAATTTTTAATTAAAAAATTTTGAATAAAATTTATTTTAAAAGTACCCAAATTATGTGTAGTGTCATAAATATCAAAAAATCATCAAGTCAAAATTTTATTATTTATAATCCGTAATTTTGGGCAGTCACTATGTTGCTAATTTTCTTTATTTTCTTAATTATATACACTAAGAGAATAAATTTTTAAGATTGTTGGTAAAAACTCTAGAACAATTGTAGGTAGAAAAAAATTTTTCAGATCAAAATAACTTACAAATGAATCAACCGATTTTGACATGTAAAGACACTACCCAATTTATTAAATATATATTAATATATTTAATAATCTAAAAGATGGCTCTACCCGGTAGAGCCTTTGGCGCGTTACCAAACGATCCGGGTTCGAGTTCCGGTCTGAGCTGTCCGAATTATTTTTTCGGTTACTGAAAATTCCTAACGAGTAAAGGTCCTCCCTTTCCCTTTATCCTTTATTTCCCCAGTTCCCAAATTTGTCCTTAATGACAAATTTAGCTATGAATTCTATTTTCAGAGATAATTTTAAATTTTTGAAAAAATGCACTTGTAGATTTTTTAATTTTTTACACGCGCATTTTTTCATTTTTATGATATGAAATGTTCTTATGAAATCTACTTCCATTTCGGCTGCCGAATGGCACTTTTTATTTTTAAATATTGGTTGAAATCTGTTTGTTTTAAAACATTTTGGACAACCATGCCAAAAACAACCATGAAACTGATATGCAATCTTTTGACCGTCTTCAGCCTCTCTATAACCGTCGAGTTTAATTCCACCAGGTATTATTATTTCACGGCCCCGTAACGCATGAATTATTTTAATATTTTGACTATATTCTAACCAAGTCAGCCACTCAATGGCAACCCGTGATTGATTATCGCCTAACCTATATCCTGACCGTGGTAAAATACCATTCTGCTTCTCCTTTAAATAATTTCGCCTGTAAAACAACATACAGGTTAAAGCGATTGTTGTACATTAGGTAAAAGGACATACATTACCGCAGTCAAGAATAAGTTTCCTAAATCTAGTACATGCTAATCGTAAAATACTTACATCTTATTTACAATAATGGAGAATTTCCTTCTTAAAATTAAAATTATTATTTGTATTAATTCTATTTTCATACCATTCGAAAAATTCTTCTTTTTCCGACTTTTTTGGAGGTGTGGCCTTCTCTGAAATAGTGTTGAATCCGTAGAACTGTTCGTCTGGCATTACACCGATGTAGTCTTGATTGGTTCTATTGTTGAAAAAATGAGGAAAACAGCCTTTCCGCATTTTATCTTCAAAGCCGAATGATTTGGGTAGAGCTGACAATGGTGCCGAATTAAAATTCAAACTATCAATAAATTTAATTTTTTTATTGTTAAGTTCAATTAAAGTGACACTAGTACCGGTCATTATCGTATCAATATCACTTAACTGTCTATTGAATAACTCCGTAAGGATAAACTGCGCATCAAAACCTTTAGCGTTGTGTGCTATACACACCACTTTCTTACAAGTCTTTGGTTTACTTATTTCTAAGACAAAGTCCACAAATTTTTCTTCACAGTTTTCACCATGAAAAATTGTTTCACAAACACCACACCTGGCACATAAAGGGCGCTCCTTACCCAACTCAATGTCGTCAGTATCACAACACACATTGCACACTTGCTGAGCGACGCATAAATTTGGTACATTAATGTTCATCTTTTCACTTCCATGAAATTTATCATCTTGACGCGTCTCAAGATCATAGTACACAAATTTTACACACTGTTTAGTTGCTGGAGGTAACTTTACAGGTGTCATGAAACAAAAATGTCCTTCTTCACAAAGTTCTTTGCATGTGGAGCACAAAAATTTCCCACAACTGTGTAAAATCTTTTTCGGAAATATAATTTTGTGACAAGTTAAACAAAATTGTTCGTTATCACACACAGTTTGATGCTTACCTTCATACGACCCTTTGATTAAATGATTATTATAACAGCGCTGTCCATAAAAAAAGCGGTAACACTTGTCACATGTTATTTTATGCTGGGTTGCATCGCAAGTACCTTTTGCATAGCATTTGGTACAAGAGTATGGGCAGTTTTTGTGACTGTACTGATTTTTACATTTCACTAAACATGGTTCACAATAATGTCTAGCGGATTGTAAGCCTTTAACAGCGTATATATACTCAAAATGCTTTACCTGTGGGTAGTAAAGGATTCGTAGCGTAATTCCCGCACTTCCATAGACTTCAATAACTTGTTCAGTTCCATTAAAAAGTATTGGGTATTGTTTTGCACTATTATCTGTTTCAACACTATACACTATGATAGTCATTCCTTGGTAGCTCAAATAATTTTGGAAAGATTTTATTTCCTCGAGTCCACATCCTTCTTTAGGAACCGCTACAGAAGCCAAATTTGATAATTTTATTGCGCGAGTTTTTTGTTCTTAACGTCTACAATCACTTATAATTTTCCAGTCCTCCTGCAGTGGACCTGTTGATGCTTTTTTATGTTATCTCTTTTGACCCGCTATCGCCATTACCAGTACTCTAGGTAAACAATATTCATCTTTGTTATGTAACTTCATTACACCTTTTGGTCTTATTAAATCAACAGCAGGGGTCCACATTCTGCCTCTCAGATTTTCGATGATGTACAATTTTATGTGAAACGTATTTGTCACGTTGAAACCACCGGCGCTTTGAGAAATTTGTGAAACCAAATTCCACAAATCATCGAACGTATATCTTTCGATTTCACGTAATCTTTGGTATGCTGGCATATTTTCTATACCCTCAAAAGTAAAACTCATTGTAAAGCGGTTATTCTCAGCATTGACAGCAGCTATAATTATATCGTAAAGCTCTCTAAAGGCCTGTATAGTCCAGGTAATAGGATTTTGACCAGCCGGTGGATCTGTAATACGATACTCCATTGAATAATTGTTCATGTGAAAACGTGGTAAGCGTTGTCTTCCGTGATTGAGTTGAATAAGAGCACGGTTTCTTTCTTGATTCATATTTATGACATCTTCATTAACTTCATTCTCTACATTTTCCAAAACGTTATTTTCTATTTCTGCGTCGGGTTCATTTTCCCCACCAATTTGAACGTAACCTTTAAAATAATGATAACCCAGTGATTAGATAAAATTTCATAGTAATAATAATAAAGAGTCTTTCGTTGATCTTACCTTCATCAAAATTTTGTCGAATTTCCTCGATTTGTACTGGCAAAAAAAAATCATTATTTAACTCTGGCAAATTTTCAGGAATCTCATTGGCTTCTAACCATTGCGTAACAAGATGGTCAGCATCATCGTTTTCTAACTGTGCATCACAATTCAATACCTGATTTGTAATTAGAACGCTTTTCTAAAAATAAAACTAAATAAAGACAAAATTTAATGCACTAAATTTTGAAAAACCTAGTCACCAAATTATTCATATATTTACTTACCATTAACATCCAGTAAATAACAATTTAAATCCGGAAAAATTTCAGGCAAAACATTTTCACCAAACCACTGCTCTTCAAAAAAGTCATCTAATCCGTTAGGATCCATCGTAGTCAGAATTTAAAAACTGAATGTACTCTCAAGAAATAAAACCACAGATAAAATTTAATACACTAAATTTTGGAAAACCTAGTACCCAAGTTATTCATATATTTACTTACCATTAATATCGAGTAAAAAAGAATTTAAATCCGGAAAAATTTCAGGCAAAACATTTTCACCAAACCACTGCTCTGCAAAAGAGTCATCTAATCCGTTAGGTTCCAACGTAGTCAGAATTTAGAAACTGAATGTACTCTCAAAAAATAAAACCACAGATAAAAGGTAAATTTTTTTCTAATTTCGAAAAACAACACATCTCTCCCCTCACCCAAACTATAAGAAACCCCTCCTCACCTGTCGCCCATTTTCCTTTAATAACCTCAATCATCACCGCTGCCCACCAAAACACCTGTCTCCCTCACAGACCTCCCGGTTTTCCTTTAAAATCTGTTCGCAAAGGTCATTAACTTTAGGGATTTTCACCATTTTTATCTCTGAAAATATAGGTCTAGCTTCAATTTTGTAGGATAACGACCAGAGCTACGATTATCATCAATATCATCATTTTTTAAATCGACTCTCTTTCATTTGCTTTCATTCATGTTTTTAGCAAATCATATAGTAGAAGTTTAAAAATATTATACTGATCTGATTTGAAATAAACTTGATTTATTATTAAGCAATACACTTGATAGGTCGAGACGAGAAAAAGATAAGATTGATATAGTCTTGATCATGAATTGAGCCTTAAGAAGTATCTTTGCAAATTTTATAAAAATTAAGAAAAATTTTTTTTTTTTTCTTATAATTCAACTATCAAGGTCCCAAACATCAACCTACATCTTTAAACATAAAAAACATACATTCAGCTATCCTTAGCATCTTAATTACCCCCTGCCATGACAACACCTCTCTAAACATTCGAGAAAACACATTTTCCACAAGTATATTATCAACTGGCAATCAAAAGACCCAGATATTTGCTAAACTCAGATGACCCCCCCCCGCTGAGGGGTGAGGAAAAGGTCTGGCGCCAGTGGCCGCGGAGTGGGGGTTTGTTGTGACTCGCTCTGAGTGCCACATACTACTTAGACGATGAATAAATTGTCTATTTTGCCTCGAAAGTCATTATTTAAGGAGTTATGGCCATTTTCATCATTCCTAAACATAAATAGTAATTTTCAACGATTTAAAATGGCCTATGTTGCCCCTAAAGTTAATATATTAGGAGTGATGGCAACTTTCTGTATTTCAAAGATTAAATTATAATTTTCAATGATTTAAAAAGGCCTATTTTGCCCCTGAAGTCGTCATTTTTTTAGTTATGGTCACTTTTATGATTCAGAAACGTAAGTTATTATTTTCGACGATGTAGAATGGCCTATTTTGCCCCTCAAGATATTATTGTAGGAGCTATAGCCACTTTCATGATTCCAATACGTAAATTATGATTTTCGTGAATTTAAAATAGCTTATTTTGCCCCTAAAAATTTAATTTTAAGATTTGAGGCCAGTATTATAATTCAGAAACATGAATTTTTTTTTTCAACAGCTAAAAAATGGCCTATTTTGCCCTTTAAGTAATTATTTTCAAAGTTGTAGCCAATTTTGGGATTCCAAAACATAAATTATGATTTTGGACTAGTTTAAATGGCTTATTTTACCCCTAAAGTCATTATTACAGAAGCTATGGCCATATTTATGATTCAGAAAAATAAATTATCATTTTCGACGATTTAAAAAGGCCTATTTTGCCCCTGAAGTCGTTATTTTTGTAGTTATGGGTACTTTCATGATCCAGAAACGTGAGTTATAATTTTCGACGATGTAAGATGGCCTATTTTGCCCCTCAAGTCATTAATGTAGGACCCATAGCCCCTTTAAGATTCCAAAACGTGAATTATGATTTTCGTTAATATAAAATGGCTTATTTTGCCCCTACAAAAGTTATTTTTGTAGTTATGGGCACTTTCATGATTGAGAAACGTGAGTTATAATTTTCGACGATGTAGAATGGCCTACTTCGACCCTCAAGTCATTATTGTAGGAGCTATAGCCAATTTCAGGATTCTCAAACATAATTTATGATTTTTGACTAGTTTAAATGGCTTATTTTACCCCTAATGTCATTATTACAGAAGCTATGGCCATATTTATAATTCAGAAAAATAAATTATCATTTTCGACGATTTAAAAAGGCCTATTTTGCCCCTATAGTAATTAATTTTAAAGTTGTAGCAAATTTTAGGATTCCAAAACATCAATTATGATTTTCAACTAGTTTAAATAACTTATTTTACCCGTAATGACAATATTTCAGAAGCTATGGCCACTTTTATGATTCAGAAATATAAATTATAATTTTTGACGAATTTATATGACCTATATTGCCCGTAAAGTCGTTAATTTACGAGTTATGGCTACTTATATTATTTAGAAAATATATTTTATAATTTTTGACGATAAAAAACAGTCATGTATTGCCCCTAAAGTTATTATTTTAAAAGTTATGGCCTTTCTTAGGATCTTAGAACGTGAATTATAATTTTCGACGATTTAGAATGGCCTATCTTGACCCTAAAGTCATTATTTCAGGAGTTATGCCTACTTTAATTATTCTCAAATATAGTTTCTTATATTAGACGATAGATAAATTGTCTATTTTTTCCCCAAATTCTTTATTTTAGGAGTTATGGCAATTTAAATGATTCCTAAACGTAAATATTAATTTTTAACGATTTAAAATGGCCTATGTTGCCCCTAAAGTTAATATGCTAGAAGTTATGGCAACTTTCTGTCTTTCAAAGAATAAATTGTAATTTTCGATGATTAATAAAGGCCTATTTTGCCCCTGAAGTCGTTATTCTTTAAGTTATGGGCACTTTCATGATTCAGCGAAAATTATAATTTTCGACGATTTAGAATGGCCTATCTTGAACCTAAAGTCATTATTCCAAGAGTAATGCCTCCTTTTATTATTCTGAAATATAGTTTCTAATTTTTGACAAAAAAAAAATGGTCTATTTTTCTCCTTAAGGCATTACTTTAGAAGTTATGGCCTTTTTATGATTCCCAAACATAAATATTAATTTTTGACAATTTAAAATGGCCTATATTGCCCCTAAAGTCAATATTTTAGGTTTTATGGCAACTTTCAGTATTTCAAAGGATAAATTATTATTTCCAATGAGTTCAAAAAAGCCTATTTATTTCCTGAAGTCATTATTTTTGTAGTCATGGGCACCCTCATGATTTAGAAACGTGAGTTATAATTTTCGACGATGTAGAATGGCTTATTTTACCCTTCCAATCATTACTGTAGGAGCTATAGCCACTATTATGATTCCAAAACAGGAATTATTCATTCATTCATTTATTTATTTATTTATTTATTAAAGTCCCAACAACCTACTGGCCAATTACAGGATCACTATATAGTGCAAATACTGTACATTTATAGTAAAGAGTTTAAATTACATTTTATTATGATTAATTAAGCTAATTGATTATACAATTTATTTTAAAATCTTATGTATCTAGGGCTTTATACAATTAATCGAGGAACTACTAGTGAGATTTACAACATACTTTGATTAGTTATAATTAACATTATCACGTAGTTGGACTAATAAAGATCTCAGAACATTAGTGTTGATAGAATCATTTGAGTTCAAGATGTCTACCTGATCATTGCTTTGGCTGAAATGATTCCACAGAAACAGAAGTGGAAACGAGAGACAATTCACAAAGTCTGAGAGGATATGGGCATGCAAGTCTGGCGGGATATACACAGCTAATATGTGCGTGACTTTGCCTATACCTATTGTTATACCGACAATATCTATTTGTGGGAATATAATTTCGTCAAGACTTATTAATTTTACATCAAACATATTACGGCAGGATATTAGTACCCCTCCTCCAGTCTTCCTGAAAGTCTCTCGCCTATCACATCTATAAACAGTAAAAGCTTTATTATTAAATAGTTCTGATGAGTAAATTTGGTGGTTAAGCCACGTTTCTGTAAATATAAAAATATCATATTCTTTATCATTAGTGTTAATTAGTACAATACGTAATTTTGTGTTGAGTCCCCGTACATTTTGGTAATATATGGTAAAGTTTTTAGTTGTATTATTTAGTGTAATGAGATGTTAACTCGTGGCACTGAATGTTGATTCTTGACGATGCTGTAGCAGCCATTCCTCATCACTATCCGAAGATCTGTTTCTCCTTCCGCTTGACAACTCTCCAATTCGGCTTTTATTGCCTTGTGATCCGCTCGTTGGCGCACTGTACGATCCTTGATAATCGAGATCTTGTGTAGAATTGTATCCTGTGCGGTACCCCGTTTTGTTTTCCTTATCTCGTTTATCAGCTGGTCAACAGAAGAGGAGTTGCTTAGTATTACTTTGAGTGGCCGTGGTTTAATCAAGACTGAGGAATATTCACCAATACGGTGGCATTTACAGTCTGTGACTGGTACCTTTAGAGATGAGCAAATGTTTTTAACTTTTTCAAGATCCTCTGAGTCTCGTACTGATTGAACTGGATTATTTGATTCCTCAGCAACAAAAATAATTACATTTTTAAGTCGCAGTAGGCTGTCTTCCACTTCCGTAAGTATATTTGCCTCTTGCACAGCTGGGGTACTAGCGAGTGACTTCACATCAACATTAAGAGTGTCTACAGCTGTTTGGTTTTCAGTTATTATATTTTTTAGTTCAGCGACCGTAACTTTAAGATCACTCGTATCCTTTTCAACTGTAGTTAATGTTTTCGATAAAGCCTGAGTGGTTTTAGTAAAGGTGTCTTCAAGTCACTGCACTTTTATTGATATCTCCCCGTATGTCCATGCGGAGCTTATCCATTAGTTCACGCATGTCATCATATGACAGTGCTTTTTTCGGCCCACAGCATCGTTGGAAGCCTCCTCATGACAGAATTGACGTGGTTTTAGCACATGATGGATGGTATGCTGCTTGGCATTTACTACAATTGACAACTTCTGTCACAACGGTCCGAGAGCATACTTTACATTCCTTTTTGGGGTGTTGTGAAGCATGCGGTGCCGTCTCCTTCTTTGTTCGACCTGGTAGACATGCCGTACATTTGCAATTCATACGTATCAGATGTTTGTTTATGTATTGCTGTAGGTGTTTGGTTACAATGTGCGCAGATAATTGCGTTTCTGTGTTACCTACCAAGCTTCTTGTTGAGTTACAGCTAGGGTAGATGGCGCTTACTGATCGTATAATAATAATGATAACATCTATACTAAAGAAAAGAATAATAATAATAATAATAATGCTGGGCTTATTTAAGGTTAGAAAATTGCCCAGTTTATAAGTTACTCAATTTCTATCCTTAATTGCACTCAGATATTAATAATTTATATGTTGGTCCGATGATGATTTTCTTCTGGACTATTTATTACCACTATGTTTTATATTTATCACTTTATAATACTTTAATGCGTAAAATTTCAGGAGCATGATGTTGGCTGTACTCTATACTATACTATACTATGAATTATGATTTTCGATTATTTGAAATGGCTAATTTTGCACCTAAAAATATAATTTCAAGAGTTAAGGCCAGTATTATAATCCAGAAGCATAAATTATTATTTCCAACAGATGAAAAATAGCCTTCGTTGCCCGAAGAGTTCATTATTTTGAAAATTGTAGCTAATTTTAGGATTCCAAAACATAATTTATGATTTTTGACTAGTTTAAATGGCTTATTTTATCCCTGAAGTCATTATTCCAGAAGCTATGGCCACATTTATGATTCAGAAAAATAAATTATAATTTTTGATGATTTCAAAAGGCCTATTTTGACCCTTAAGTCATTATTGTAGGAGCTACAGCCACTTTTATGATTCCAAAACGTGAATTATGATTTTCCTTAATTTTAAATGGCTTATTTTGCCCAGAAAAATATTGTTTTAAGAGTTAAGGCCAGTATTATAATCCAGAAGCATAAGCTATTATTTTCAACAGTTGAAAAATGGCCTATTTTGCCCTTTAAATAATTATTTAAAAAGTTGTAGTTAATTGTAGGATTCCAAAACATCAATTATGATTTTCAACTAGTTCAAATGGCTTATTTTACCCCTAAAGTCATTATTCCAGAAGCTATGGCCACTTTTATAATTAAGAAATATAAATTATAATTTTTGACGAATTTATATGACCTATTTTGCCCGTAAAGTCGTTAATTTACGAGTTATAGACAATTATATTATTTAGAAAATATATTTTATAATTTTTGACCATTGAAAAAAGTCTTGTATTGCCCCTTAAGTTATCATTCAAGAAATTATGGCCACTTTTATAATTTTAGAACGTAAATTATAATATTTGACGATTTAGAATGGCCTAACTTGACCCTAAAGTTATTATTTCAGGAGTTATGCCTACTTCCATTATTCTAGAATATAGTTTCTAATTTTTGACGATGAACAATTGGTCTATTTTGCCTCTAAACTAATTATTTTAGAAGTTATGGCCATTTTTATGAATTCTCAACATAAATATTATATTTCTACGATTTAAAATAGCCTATATTGTCCCTAAAGTCAATATTTTAGGAGTTGAGGCAACTTTCAGTATATCGAAGAATAAATTAAGATTTTCGACGGTTTGAAAAGGCCTATCTTGCCTCTGAAGTTGTTATTTTCGTAGTAATGGGCACTTTCATGATTCAGACACGTGAGTTATAATTTTCGACGATGTAGAATGGCCTATTTTGCCCCTCAAGTCATTATTGTAGGAGTCATAGCCAATTTTATGATTTCAAAACGTGAATCATGATTTTCGTTAATTTAAAATGGCTTATTTTGCCCTTAAAAATATTATTTTAAGAGTTAAAGCCAGTATTATGATCCAGAAGCATAAATTATTATTTTCAACAGTTAAAAAATGGCCCATTTTGCCGTTAAAGTCATTATTTCAAAAGTTGTAGCCAATTTCAGGATTCCGAAACATCAATTATTATTTTCGACTAGTTTACATGGCTTTTTTTACCCCTAAATTTATTTTTTCAGAAGCTATGTCCACTTCCATGATTCAGAAAGATAAATTGTAATTTTCTCCTAATTTAAATAAACAATTTTGCCCATAAAGTCATTAATTCAAGAGTTATGGCAAATTTATGATACTTAAACATGAATATTAATTTTCGACGATTTCAAATGGCCTATATTGCCCCTAAAGTAAATATTTTAAGAGTAATGGCAACTTTCAGTATTTCAAAGAATAAATTATAATTTTCGATAGTTTAAAAAGGCCTTTTTCGCCCCTGAAGTTGTTATATTTCTAGTTATGGGCAATTTCATGATTCAGAAACGTTATGATTCTCGACGATGTAGAATCGTCTATTTTGCCCCTCAAGTCATTTGTGTAGGAGCTTTAGCTACTTATATGATTTCAAAACGTAAATTATGATTTTTGTTCATTTAAAATGGCTCATTTTGCCTTTTAAAATATAATTTTAAGAGTTAAGGTCAGTATTATAATCTAGAAGCAAAAATTATAATTTTCGACGATTCTAATTGGACTATTTTGCCCAAAAATTCGTTAATTTATAAGTTATGGCCACTTTTATCACTTAAAAAGTATATTTTATAATTTTTGACGATCAAAAAAAGTCATGTATTGCCCCTAAGGTCATTATGTTAGAAGTTATTGCCACTCTTAGGATTTTAGAACGTAACTTATAATTTTCGACGATTAAGAATGGCTTATCTTGACCCTAAAGTTATTATTTCAGGAGGTATGCCTACTATTATCATTTTGAAACATAGTTTCTATCTTCTGACTGGAAAAAAATAGTCTATTTCGCCCCTTAAGTCATAATTTTAGGAGTTATGGCCATTTCTATGATTCCTCAACAGAAATATTGATTTTCAACGATTTAAAATTGCCTATATTGCTCATAACGTTGATATTTTAGGAGTTATAGCAAATTTCTGTATTTCAAAGAATAAATTATAATTTTTGACGATTTGAAAATTCCTAATTAGCCCCTGAAGTCCTTATTTTTGTAGTTATTGGCACTTTCATGATTCAGAAACGTAAGTTATGATTTTTGACGACGTAGAATGGCTTATTGTGCCCTCAAGTCATTATTGTAGAAGCTATGGCCACTTTTATGATTTCAAAACGTGAATTATGATTTTCGTTACTTAAAAATGGCTTATTTTGCCCCTATAAATATAATTTTAGGATTTAAGGCCAGTGTTATAATCCAGAAGCATAAATAATTATTTTCAAAAGTTAAAAAATGGCCTATTTTGCCCTTAAGGTCATTACTTTAAAAGTTGTAGCCAATTTTAGGATTTCCAAACATAAATTATGATTTTCGTCAATTCAAAATTGCTTATTTTGCCCCTAAATATATTATTTTAAGAGTAAGGGCCAGTATTTCGATCCTGAAGCATAAATTAATATTTTTAATAGTTACAAAATGGTCAATTTTACCTTCAAAGTCAATATTTTAAGAGTTATGGCAACTTTCAGTATTTCAAAAAATAAAATATAATTTTCGACGATTTAGAAAGGCCTGTTTTGCCCCTGAATTCGTTGTTTTTGTAGTTTTTGGCAATTTTATGATTTAGAAACGTCAGTTATGATTTTCGTCGACGTAGAATGGCCTATTCTGCCGCTTAAGTCATTATTGTAGAAGCTATGGCCACTTTTTTTATTCCAGAACGAAAATTATGATTTTAGTTAATTTAAAATGGCTTATTTTGCCTCTAAAAATTGAATTTTAAGAGTTAATTTCAGTATTATAATCTAGAAGCATAAATTATTATACTCAACAGTTAAAAAATGGCCTATTTTGCCCTTTAGGTCAATATTTTAAAAGTTGTAGCCAATTTCAGGATTCCGAAACATAAATTATGATTTTCGTTAATTCAAAATGGCTTATTTTACCCCTAATGTCATTATTTCAGAAGCTATGGCCACTTTTATGATTTAGAAGAATAAATTATAATTTTCGACGATTTTAAATACCCTATTTTGCCCGTAAAGTCGTTAATTTACGTGTTATGGCCACTGTTATTGTTTAAAAAAAATCTTTTATAATTCTTGACGATTAAAACAAGTCATGTATCGCCCCTAAAGTCATTATTAGTAGATTTCATAGAAATCTAACTATTGCATTTGTCCTCATGACAACTTTTGAAAAATTTTGCTATTTCCTGACTCAGTTCGTCAAGCTGGTTCAGAAAATGCCATTAGTTCAAAAGTTTATATATGTATATATTTATATATATTTTATATATATATTTATATATATATATATATATATATATATATATATATACAATATAACGCGGCTCATCTGGACGATAGCGTCTCTAATTTATAATGGATCCGTTTCAAACTCAACATACTCCATTTTTAGACGATTTCCAAGGCCAAGTTCAAAGATGAGCTTAATTGGTCAAGTAGTTCAGATATGACAGAGTTTCAAAATTTTCAAAATCCTAAAAATTGATTTTTTGGCAGATTCTTTCGCGCATAACTATTGAATGGAATAACTTATCGAATTTTTGTAAATTTCATTTTGAAGCCCATTAAACAAGCTTCAATTTTCATGTCATTTTATTTCCCTAAACTTAAAATAACCTATTCGTCTGTAGGTTTTTAATGAAATTTTACCTGTGCAGTCGTTTTTTTTGTTTTGATGTATTTTTACTACTCTAAGTAAAATATTTAATGTTTTTCTACTGAAAATATCTTCTATCTATGAATAAAAATTTTTTTTAGTAGATTTTATAGTAATATAGAAATTTATTTTTTTGATTTATTGTTTGAATTATTTTTTTGATTTTTTATAATTTATTTTATAATATAACCCTTATACATTAAGCTAAAAGTATAGACATATTTTATTTCTTTATCTTACTCGTAAGTCGTTAAACAACCAATAGAATAATTAGAAGCTTGCGGGCCAATAGAAATAAGAATACAGTCCCCACATAGTCAGTAAGAAAATACAAGTAGTGGGAGAAGTCCCGCTGAAACCGCAGAGGAGGGAGGACCGCGGAGTGGCGCGCTCCGCGCATCTTCCCCCTCTATCAAATCTAACAGTTTAAAAGACGGTGCATCGACAGTGGAATTCACTTTCATCCGAGGAGCTGAAGAAGACGGACCAAGCCAAGGAAAACAACAGTGGGATTCAACAGCGGAGTTAACAACAGCAGGATTTAGCAGTGGAGTTAACAACAGCAGGATTCAACAGCGGAGGTCAACGGGGATTCCACAACTGGTGTAGCTAAAGATTGGGTCCATAGAAGTCACGGAGGCAGCGACAAAGTCGGGAGACGGATAGCCGAGTCCAGGTATCAGGAGCGGTGTCAACGACTGGGGCAAAGTGACGGGATACTCAATCCAAAGACTGGAGTAGCGCAACAGCAGAGTCCATGGCCAGGGTGTCCATGAAATGTTACGTCTGATTTCCACATCACAGAGAATTTTTCTGAACATTGACAAATTTTAAACCGGATAATTTCATTTTGCAATTAAATATACATTTCACAAGATAAAGAAAAAAATCTGTACATTTTAAAAAATTACATCTGAGGGTTGTCAATAACAAATACCTGGTTCCCGGCGAGCTATTCCTTCGCCTAGAATAAGAATATTGTAAGCGTGTATGAAAATTTCCGTATAGGAAATAAACAATTAAAATTACACGTTACAATTGGCGCTCGAACAGTAGACAAGTTGTAGAACCCTCAGATTTTAAAAATGGCAGACCCACCACCACGTCCAAGAGTTTCATGGATTTATTCACTATCCAAGGCAAGATTGGTCAAAGAACTAACTAACAGGAATGTTACAGCAGATCCAAAGGCCACACGTGAAGGCCTGAGAAGACTCCTACGTCTAACATTAAACAACGAAGGAGCAAGTTGCAGCTCAAACGTAAGCAGGCAGCCATCAGCATCTTCAAGTCGACAGAGTAGTCCGAGAAGGATTAATCTGTCTACTCCAGGCCCATCCAGAGACGTATCACCGGTTGGAAGATTGAACAGAAGTAACCAGAGCAGTCACGGAGAGTTCTTGGTTCCCCTAGGTGTCGCAGGGCATAGCAGATCAGCAGAACACCTACCGGAGAAAAATCACCAGGCAACTGTAACTGCGTATGAGGAAATTCGCACTCGGCTTCAACGTGAGCAGCAGAGACGAGAGCAAGTGGAGCGTGAGCTCCGTACATTACAACGCAACCAACAGCGAGAACGAGAACAAAATCGAGACCGAGAGCACCAGGAGCAACAACAGCAACTCAAGGCGGAGCAAATAGCGGCCTAAATTGAGCAAGAACGCCTAGAGCAAGAACGCCGAGAGCAAGAACGCCGAGAGCTAGAAGGCCTAGAGCGCGAGGCGGGGCTGATAGAACAACGCAGACTTGAAGAGGAACGTGACAGACTACTTCGAGAACAAACTACCAGACAGCAGCGCGAGCAAGAGGCCCAAAGAAGGGAAGCTGAACAAAGGGCTACCCAGGAACAATTTCAAACCCAACGACAGCGGGAATTAGCTGAACAGCGTAGGCAGCTACAGGAACTTCAAAATGAAATTGCTAGACTCAGAAATCAACAAACAGTACCAGTCGGCGGTCACCGGTTGGAAGATTGAACAGAAGTAACCAGAGCAGTCACGGAGAGTTCTTGGTTCCCCTAGGTGTCGCAGGGCATAGCAGATCAGCAGAACACCTACCGGAGAAAAATCACCAGGCAACTGTAACTGCGTATGAGGAAATTCGCACTCGGCTTCAACGTGAGCAGCAGAGACGAGAGCAAGTGGAGCGTGAGCTCCGTACATTACAACGCAACCAACAGCGAGAACGAGAACAAAATCGAGACCGAGAGCACCAGGAGCAACAACAGCAACTCAAGGCGGAGCAAATAGCGGCCTAAATTGAGCAAGAACGCCTAGAGCAAGAACGCCGAGAGCAAGAACGCCGAGAGCTAGAAGGCCTAGAGCGCGAGGCGGGGCTGATAGAACAACGCAGACTTGAAGAGGAACGTGACAGACTACTTCGAGAACAAACTACCAGACAGCAGCGCGAGCAAGAGGCCCAAAGAAGGGAAGCTGAACAAAGGGCTACCCAGGAACAATTTCAAACCCAACGACAGCGGGAATTAGCTGAACAGCGTAGGCAGCTACAGGAACTTCAAAATGAAATTGCTAGACTCAGAAATCAACAAACAGTACCAGTCGGCGGTGGTGCTCAGACAATCAACATCAAAGATCGAGCCCGGAAGTGGAACGTGGTATTTAATGGAGACAAAGACTTATTAACATTCCTGGAGCGAGTCTAAGAACTGTCTCTAAGTTATCAAGTAACCAAGGAAGAATTGGTAGAATGTATACCAATTCTACTCAAGGACAATGCACTTTTATGGTACAGAAACAACAAGACCAACTGGCATACTTGGGATGAATTTACTGAACAACTCAAGAAATACTACCTACCATCCGATATCAACGTCAGATGGGAGGGAGAGATTAAACAGCGTACTCAAGGAGCCAAGGAAACAGCAAGAGAGTACATCACAGTCTTTCAAACGATGATGCGTCGCTACGGCCAGATGAGCGAGTATAGTCAGCTAGACAGACTCTACTACAATTTACGCCCAGAATACCAGCGATACATACGAAGAAGCGAAGTACGCAGCGTCATTGACCTGATCAACTTAGCAAATGACTACGAGAGAATACTGATCCAGGAAAAGCTGTATAAACCACCACCTTTACCACCGGACAGTTTTGCCAGTGTTGCCAGTGTTGAAATTAATATTTAGATTTAATTTTAGAGAAAAGTTGTACAGGACAACGTCACTGTATTTAGTATACCTGAATTATGTATACATGTTTGTATAGTATACAGTTTACTGAAAAGTCCTGTATTCCGTATACCTGGTAAATCTGCTTCATCTTCCTCTTCTGCATCGTCAGCCATTTGTTCTCTTTCGACCAGCAACGCTGGTCTTAACTTAGCTATCAACTCAGCTTTTCGACCCGTCATCCGGAGACGCCGCCGCCTGAGCTCCTCTTTGAGCTGAACGACCGTCATTTGCGCCAGTTGATTCTCATCCAACTGTATTGCGCCTACATCTCTTACGACCTGGTCAATCACTTCTTCCATTGCCTCACTAAGTTTATGCACTTCACTGAATCGAAACAAACTTTACTAACTGATTTGCACACACACACTGATAATGTTCCTGATCGCTGTGATCCCGGTTGAGCCCCCAAAATGTAGTATCATATCGTCAAAAATTATAAACTACATTTCAGAATAATGAAAGTAGCCATAACTTCTGAAATAATGACTTGAGGGTTAAGATAGGCCATTCTAAATCGTCAAAAATTATAATTTACGTTCTTGAATCCTGAAAGAGGCCATAACATCTAGAATACTGACTGAAGGAGCAAAACATGTCGAAAATTATCTCTCGTTTCTGAATCATGAAATCGCCCATAACTACAGAAATAACGACTTCAGGGGCGAAACAGGCCTTTCTAAATCGTCAAAAATTATAATTTACGTTCTTGAATCCTGAAAGAGGCCATAACATCTAGAATACTGACTGAAGGAGCAAAACATGTCGAAAATTATCTCTCGTTTCTGAATCATGAAATCGCCCATAACTACAGAAATAACGACTTCAGGGGCGAAACAGGCCTTTCTAAATCGTCAAAAATTATAATTTATTTTTTGAAACACTAAAAGTTGACATAACTCCTAAAATATTGACTTAAGGGGCAATATAGGACATTCTAAATCGGTGAAAATTAATATTTATATTTAGGAATCATAGAAATGGCCATAACTCCTAAAATAATGACTATAGGGGCAATATAGACCATTTTTTGATCGTCAAAAATTAGAAACTATATTTGAGAATAATAAAAGTACGAATACCTCCTGAAATAATAACTTCAGTGTCAAGATAAGCCATTCTTAATCGTCAAAAATTATAATTTACGTTCTAAAATCCTAAAAGTGGCTATAACTTCAAAAAAAATGCCATTCCGCAGCCGAAATGGAAGTAGATTCCATGGTGAATGAAAGAAAAACTTCTAAGATAATATACACAGAAAAAAAGGTTCACTTGAACCAAGAAAATATTTTTCTTTCTAATTATGTAACGTGTAATTTTAATTGTTTATTTCCTATACGGAAATTTTCATACACGCTTACAATATTCTTATTCTAGGCGAAGAAATAGCTCGCCGGAAACCAGGTATTTGTTATTGACAACCCTCAGATGTAATTTTTTAAAATGTACAGATTTTTTTCTTTATCTTGTGAAATGTATATTTAATTGCAAAATGAAATTATCCGGTTTAAAATTTGTCAATGTTCAGAAAAATTCTCTGTGATGTGGAAATCAGACATGGAATTTTATGGACACTCTGGCCATGGACTCTGCTGTTGCGCTGCTCCAGTCTTTGGATTGAGTATCCCGTCACATGGCCAGAGTGTCCATAAAATTCCATGTCTGATTTCCACATCACAGAGAATTTTTCTGAACATTGACAAATTTTAAACCGGATAATTTCATTTTGCAATTAAATATACATTTCACAAGATAAAGAAAAAAATCTGTACATTTTAAAAAATTACATCTGAGGGTTGTCAATAACAAATACCTGGTTTCCGGCGAGCTATTCCTTCGCCTAGAATAAGAATATTGTAAGCGTGTATGATAATTTCCGTAAAGGAAATAAACAAATAAAATTACACGTTACAATTGGCGCCTGAACAGGGACTTGAACCCTGAACCCTCAGATTCTAAATATGGCAGACCCAGCACCACGTCCAAGAGTTTCATGGATTTATTCACTATCCAAGGCAAGATTGGTCAAAGAACTAACTAACAGGAATGTTACAGCAGATCCACAGGCCACACGTAAAGACCTTAGAAGACTCCTACGTCCAACATTAATCAACGAAGGAGCAAGTGGCAGCTCAAATGTAAGCAGGCAGCCATCAGCAGCTTCAAGTAGACAGATTAGTCCAAGAAGAATTAATCTATCTACTCCAGGCCCATCCAGAGACGTATCACCGGTTGGAAGATTGAACAGAAGTAACCAGGATCAAAGGACTCACCATTTCAGCACTTGTAGATACAGGCGCCACTAGATCGTGCATCAACCAAGAGACGTGGAATCTCATCAGGGATCTAAATACAGAGCTCGAGGTAAAACCAAGCGATCAAGCGGCGCTCCAAGCAGATGGAAGCAGACTACCGATCATATGTCATGTAAAGGTCCAAGCAGAAGTCTTTGGTAAACCAAGAGAGTGTCAGTTCAGTGTAATGCCAACCATCTCTAAGGCAATGATCATCGGAATGGACATCCTGAAAGGAATGCATTTAAATTTCCAATTACAAATAACAGATGATTCAACGGGGTATGAACAGATCAATACGCTGAGCGAAGAAAGTGTGCATAATGATGAAATAATCCAACTCAATATACTAGCGAGTAGCGATGAGGAGGATGATGAGTATCAAGTAGAATCAAGGAAACAGGAGATGTTAGAGAATATCCACAGAAAGATACAAAAGATGAATCAAGTCAAGGGACCAGCTAATGTATCAGCGCACAAAATTCATCTCAAATTAACAGAGCCTATTAAATTTAGATACTCACCCAAGAATCCAGCAATGCAGGCAATACTAGATGAAGAAGTTGACCGTATGCTAAGAGAGGACATCATCGAACCATCAAACAGCCCATGGACTTCGCCTGTAGTAATAGTCAAAAAGAAGAATGGGAAACATTGAGTCTGTATAGACTTTAGGAAAGTGAATACAGTCTCAGTAAAAGATGCATATCCTCTGCCACAAGTACAAGCAACGTTGGATAAACTAAAGAATTCGACATACTTCACAAGCATCGACTTAAAAGACGGATACTGGCAGATCCCATTAGACGAGGCAAGCAGACCAATTACAGCATTTGCAGTTCCAAACCGAGGGCTATTTCAATTCAAAAGAATGCCTTTCGGTCTACATTCAGCCCCAGCCACGTTTCAACGAGATGTTGATCAATTGATAGGACCCGAGCTAGAGAGAAAAGCCGTCGCCTACTTTGATGACATCATCGTCCTAGGAAACAGCCTTGAAGAACATTACCAGAATGTCCTGGAGGTACTGAACCGATTAGAAGCAGCCAAGCTACGAGTCAATGAAGAAAAGAGTAATTTCTTTCAGGAGAAGATCCTTTACTTGGGCCATATCATCGACAACTAGGGCATCAGAACGGATCCAGAGAAGGTACGAGCAATTACGGATCTCCCTGCTCCAACCAACATCAAGGAGATGCGACGATTCTTGGGTATGATATCGTGGTACAGACGGTTTATACCGAACTGTTCTGATATCACAAAACCACTATCAAAACTCACACAAAAGAAGACCAAATGGAATTGGTCAAGAGAGCAACAGGAAGCCTTTGACCAATTAAAGACAGCTATAACAACAGCACCGGTTTTAGCAGCACCTAACTATTCTGTGCCATTGACACTCCAGACGGACGCAAGTGACCAGGGTCTAAGAGCTGTACTGACACAAGAAACGGAAGACGGTGAGCATGTCGTGGCCTACGCGAGTCGAACTTTGAATCAACACGAACTAAATTACACAGCAACGGAAAAGGAGTGCCTGGCTGTCATCTGGGGAATCCAGAAGATGAGGCATTAACTGGAAGGATATGAATTCAAGGTCGTGACAGACCACCAGTCCCTAAAATGGATAGAAACACTGACCAACCCATCAGGTCGTCTAGCAAGATGGGCCCTGTTTCTGAAGCAATTCAAATATGAGATTGCGTACTGACGAGGAACTCTCAATAAAGTAGCTGACGCCTTGTCAAGAGCACCAGTGGAAAACACAGAAGATGAAAATGACGAGATCCTTCAGGAAGCGGTATTGGCTTTAGAAGAACAGAAAGATCCATGGTACGAAAAACTGCTACAGGAGATCAAGACGATCCCGGAACAACTACCAGATTATATCGTTCGAGACGGCCTAATCTACAAATATCTTCATGACTCTGTAAACTACAACGAGCGTCAAGATGCTTGGAAGCTGTGCATCCCAATAAACGCAAGAGAGGACATCATTCGGGAGAATCACGATGATGTAATGGCAGGACACCTAGGAGTATCCAAGACGGTAGCCAGGATCGCTAGGAGATACTACTGGCCCAGGATGCAAATGAGTGTCTCAAAATACATCAGAAATCGTCAAGTCTGCCAAGAATTCAAGGTCAAACAGCACAAACCACCAGGAAAGATGGGAACAGTAGAGGCGTCAAATCCTTGGGAAATAATAGCCATGGACATCGTAGGACCCATGACTAAGTCAGGAAGAGGACACCGATATCTGTTGGCAATACAGGACAAATTCACGAAATGGGTAGAGCTTCAAGCTATGGAGAAAGCTACAACTAATATAGTAACGGAAGCCTTGAGGAATAGGGTGTTGCTACGCTTCGGAAATCCAAAAATCATCATCACCGACAACGGCACGCAATTCACGAGTAATTTGTTCGTGGACACTTTAGAAACAAGTGGAATTAAGCACATGAGAACTCCTCCATACAGTCCTCAGTGCAACCCTGTAGAAAGAACAAATAGAGTTATCAAGACGATGATATCCCAGTTCATCGGGGATACTCAACAGGCATGGGACCAGTACCTCCCCGAGTTGGCCTTTGCGTACAACACAGCAAGACACGAGTCAACAGCATTCACTCCAGCCTATCTAAATTTCGGAAGAGAGCTGAACCCTCCAGGTAACCTAAGAACCAGGTTAGAAGACGGGAATACGATGGAGGAAGCCGACAATATTCAACTACGAGTCAATCAACTACAGGATGCATTTGAATTGGTAAAATGTAATATGGCAAAGGCCTTTACCAAACAGGCATATTACTACAACAAGAAAAGAAGCAACTGGAACCCAAGCATCGGAGACAGGGTGGCCAGAAGGACTCACACACTGTCATCACAAGAAGAAGAAGTCTCGGCAAAACTTGCACCTAAATTCATCGGGAGTTACACGGTCATCGAGAAAATCAGTCCGGTAATTGTACTGATTCAAGGGGACGATGGTGACATCCACATAGTACACGTTAAGGACTTAAAAAAATTCTACGAGGACTCAACAACACGACACCAAGACGCAGAAAACTGTGACAATGAGGCAAGAAACACTAGGTACCCGGAAAAATCATCGGATATCGCGGACAAATCAGCGGCCGAGGAAAGTCCCCACAGAGAAACTACGATGGAAGGGGGAAACTTCAATACAACAAGTGGATGGGGACTGATGGACCAATCACGAGCGAGAGAAACGACAAGCCAATCAGCGGTTAACAAGTGTCCCCACAGAGAAGTTATGGTGGAGAGGGAACTACTGAAGCAGGGTATAAAACATCGGGATCTGAGCAGTTCCAGTCATTCAATCGCTAACATCGAAAGAATAACCATGGCAAAAAGTCCTCAGAAGAAAAAGCCTAGGAGAGACTCCAAAACAGTATCAAGCAGCAGTAGCAGCAGCAGCAGCAACAGCAGCAGTAGTAGTAGTGATAGTGGTAGCAGCAACAGCAGTAAAATACCTCGAGCAATCAATCCTGGTGATTCTCCAACTCAGCTTGCAAAAGCTGACTCTACCAGAACCAAACCAGTAGTGGTCTCCGACGTCCAACTGAAGCCGCCCACCCAGGCCCAAGAGTCTTCGCCTGAGATCCTACAGATCGACATCCAACCAGAGGAATCTAGGATCGAGCGGAGAAGACGCGATGAAAATAAGGAAAGGGCAATAACAACAGCTCAGCTAGAGGCAGAAGAGACTAAAAAGAAAGTACTGGCCAGAATCCGTGAGGAGGACGCAGCTAAGGAGGCACAAGAAGAAGCAGCCAATGATAGAGAGTTTTTCACCAAAAGGCGAAGAGAGAAGGAAAGACGGGCTCAAGAGGCGAGGGAGGCAAAAAAACAACAACTGCAGGCCATAGCCCAGCGCGAACTTGAAAGAAGTGAGCTAGAAGCCAAAGCAAAGCAGGAAGAAGCACAGCGTCAA
>JZSA01005885.1:0-19816 GCA_000956155.1 Cotesia vestalis
AAAAATTCAGAAAAAATCTTTCCAAGGGCCCTTTGAAGCTGGCGATTTTTTCTAAGACTTCAAAAAGTCCAAATCATAATTTGTCTTGAAAGTGGTCATCTAGCATTTTTTTTTGTTGATAATTTTAGTTGATCTTTATTAATAAAGATTTCGTTATTATGCGATGGTGTTAGCTGAGCCAAAGAATTTAGAAACTTCTATGTTTAAAGACCATTGCATTACTTATTTATGCCATTTAATATAATTTTTTTTTCATTGCTTGTTTCTAAATTCTTTGTTCGTTGCCCAGGACACGCCACGAGGAGGTAAAAACAGTGATGATACAACTTAAAAATATTTTAATTCTAAACTTCTAATAAGTTACTGTGAATTATTAAATTAAAATAATTCGCACAAAGAGTTCCTACGGACTAATGATTTTACATAAATCAAGTTTTTTTTGCGTGTGATACAGTGATGTTAATCAAATGTTTTTTTCTTGTGAAGTGATCATCATTATTATGCACCAAATCTACGAGCGGAAAACTCACTGGACACAAACTAAAGTAAGACTATTCTAATTTATTGGGAAAATTATATTTTTACGGAAGTAATTGTCTTGCCGTCGGAAGATGGAATTCCATTTTCGAAGATTGATTCCGGCAACAAACTTGAAAACTCTATCAATAAAAATCGTTGCTACGAATTTAAAAATTTTTAATCACGATTTTTTTGTGTAATTTCCTGATTTTATGTGACCTTAGAGTTTTAATTTTAATGTATAATTACTCTAAAATATTATAAAAATTATGTAATATTTCATGACAAATAATATTAAAATTATTGCTACGGATAATTATCACGCGGATTGTAAATCCTTAGTATGATATTATTTTGTCTGAATTGTATTAAATATTAATTATTAATATTTTTAATAGTTTAAATCGTTTCAAAATAATTTTGAATCAGATTTTCTTAAATTAATCTTAATAGTAAATTCTTGTAGAAATTATACTGTAATACAAAAATCTTAAATTTATTGAGTAATAAGTAAATAATTTGAATTAATTAATTTTTTTTTGTTTTGATTCGTTGAATTATTATTTAACATGGAGAAAAATATTCTTCATAAATTGTTCATTGCGCGTAAATCAGCAATGAAATTCTATTACATTATAAAATTGAAACTTAAATTTCAAGTATCTAATTCAGTTTTTAAATTAATTTATTACGAATTATTTGCTTAAATAATCCCTAAACGTATAACCGATATCCTAGAATAGTCATTATTATTAATAATGATCAGGATAAATGACTTGAATTCATTAGCTTATTAATAAAAGCTTGATTTTAACTTTTAATTATTAATCAGTTAATTATGTCAGTAAAAATCATAAAATTTTACTGTTTCACTACTTTTGAATTTTCAAAATGTTCTAATTATCGTATTTGATAAAAAGTAATTAGTAATCAAAAATTGTTTTAATCAAAATAAAATCTAAATTTCATAAATGATAATGTAATTGGAAATTCAAGATTTAATTCTAAAAATGAAATTAATTTAACGTTTAGCATAGAATCTCATACTATTTTCAAATAAAGTTCCTTTCGATGGAACAATTTATCAGAATTGAGATTTCGGGATTAAAATTCCTAATTTTGAACCAGGCGTCCTTTTTAACTAAAAATAATTTAAATATTTCAAATTCGTTCTCGATCTAATAAAAATCGAGTTACATAATTTTAAAATTGAAATAAGATAAGTAATCATAACTGTTATGATCTCTGATAAATCTTAAATGTTTCTGGCTTAATCTGGTTGTTTTATAATATTATTTAATTTTTGCAATTTAATTTTGTTTACAATTGATTTTCTCAGGTGAATAACTATTAAAGTTACTCATCCTGCAGAACTTATATATTAAATTTTTGAGGAAGACTTTTGCCATTTTTCGAGATGGTTGTGACATCGACCTCAAATTTTTGGGCTACAACATCGAGTACGGTAGGTCCGGGCCACCATCTGCATAGATCCTCGATATCAGTGGACAGCAGTAATGGGAAAACTATGTGATATTTTCACGGTTGAAATGGAAAGTCGTATTGCATCCATTTCATCGGCTACTCGTATGTCTCAATTTGTTGTACGTCTCTTATAATTTGAGGAAGATTCAAACTATCGAGAGAAATGGTTAGAAGATCAACTCTAATAACGAGCTGCACTGCCCGTATTTGAGGTAGGATTAAACCACCATCTGCATAGATCCTCCCCTTCGAGGACATCAATCAGATACATCTTTAGTTATTTTTTATTTTATTAATAAGTTGTTCTGAAATTTTTTATAGTTAATACCTACGAATGATAATCCCATGGATAATTTTTTCTTAGTCGCATTACTGCTGACCGAATCATCAATCAGATACATCTTTAGTAATTTATTTTTTTATTAATAAAATAGTTAAAAATTTTTTTTATTTAATACCTTCGAAAAGATAATTCTTGATCGCATTATTGCTGACCGAATTCTTAACTCATCGTATTTCTGTAATTTTCTTAATATTCATTTTAACAAACGAGTAAATTTTTCGTGCTCAAAACTCTATACTACATAAAAATTTTCGCAAGGTTCATTTATTCTTGGTCGCATTACTGCTGACCGAATTATCAATCAGGGACGTTTATACTTAACTTTTTTGTATCCAAATAGTTGTTTTTACATTTCTGAATATTAATACCTGGGGAAACAATTTCGTGATTGTACTATGGCTGACCGAAATATAGATAAAATTTTTCGTTAGACAACTCATATTTCTTCAGCATTTACTGCCAACAGAAAGTTTCTAGACAAGATGAAAATTAATTAAAATAATTTTTAATAGTAAAATAAATCAAGAGGAAAGTCAAAATCACGATCGTACATATTTTTGAAGTAACATAGCATTCTCTTTGTAGATTAAGTTACCGTGTTCATGTCTCATATGTAAATCAATACGAAGACAAGAAGCTTGTCTGGAAACTTTTCGTCGGTACTGTAGATTAATTCTATATTTTCAGTCTTTTAATTTTTGATTGAACCCTGTTTAAATTACGCTTCTGTGTACTTATCTATCCCCATAGTTATGATACGTTTGTTTTTTTTTTTTTTTACATTTGAGGAGCTGATTTTCAAAAGGGTATCATTTCATATTTTAAAAGATCAGTTTTCTGAACTTTTCAATATTAATTATTTCGAGAAATATAAAGATTTATAGATGAAAATCGAATTACAGTTTCATAATCGATAGCACTTTATAGTTGAATTAAAAAAAGTGCAATCTGAGTATTTATAATTGAAGATAGCCAATTTTTTTGTGTCCATTAATCCAAAATGAAAAGATACCCTTTTGAAACGCAGCTCCTTATTTCTACTCCGAATTTTCCGCATTGTTACGTATAGTAACTAATTATTTTTTTTTAATCATTTTTCTTCCACGTTTTTCTGTTTAATGTTTTCGAAACTAAACCTTAGACAAAAATTAACAACTTTGTTTAAAATCTTTCATATATCGTTCACATAAGAAACAACTGAAAGTGTTGTCTGCTGTACTTTTTTCATCCTGAAATGTTTTTACTGCGTCTTTACATTTATTTCTTAAATATCTCTTTACACATTTTGTATGAATAACCCGTTGGCACAATCGACATGTGGTTTCTCGTTGTTTATTTTTTTCATTAATGTGTGCCCAACAGTATAAACATTTGTTTGCTACAGATTGGGAATTTCTTAAAATTTCCTTTGCCATATGTAATCGATATTTTTCCGGATCGAATTTCTCTTCAAATTTTTCGTTTTTAAGTATATATTCTATGTAATACGTCACATATATCCCGCAACTTGCATCATCGTTCTGATATGGCCGATCCTTACGCGATGATGTGATTACCCATTGCACATGATGTAATTTTCTCATGCTTGATTCCTTTTGGCAATTCTTGAAATATTCCGTTAGTTTTTCCTGAACACGCTCCATTTTTTCGCCAGTACGTTCATATGGATCTAACAGCTCTAAACTTTCATTTTTTGTATCAATTACTAGTAATCTCCAGTGATTGATAAATACATATGGCATCAAAATTAAATTTCCTACATTTTCTGATAAACTCAATATTTTCATCTTTTTATTCCATCGTATCTCTTCTCTTCTACCTAAAATAGAACCACCCATATCGGTTGGTAAATAAGTGATATTGTCATTATCTTCAATGAGGTTTGCAATGTAGACATCTATTGCTTGTCCATCTATCCAACCTTTCTTGTCGATTACTGAGTGCATCATCTTTAAATTAATGTCATAAGTTTTAAATATTGCAACTCGTTCCTTAGCAAATTCGAAGTGAGCGACGTTTATGTTTTCAGACTCATGGTTTTTGTAGTAATTTATATCATCAATGAGACCGTTTTTCATAATTTTTAGTTGTTCATGTTTCACTTTTTCACCCAAACTGCTGGCACTATCTTTTGTATTGACTTGTTTGCTCTCAAAATTTTTAGTTTCAATTTTATCGTGATTTTCACGATTACTATCAACAGCTTTAACATTGTTTGTATTATTTGATAAATTTACTGTTTTCATTTTCGAAGAATCTTCTTCAGGGCATTTTAAGGTGGAATTTGTCGGATCTTCGAAATTTTCAGAATCAGAGGAGTTTCTCGATACTAGCTTTGATTCAACAATTTTTTTTTTCTGGTTCAGTGGTATGATGCCCTCTCCTTTTTTGTTATCAGTTTTTTTCTTTGTAAAATCATTATCATTTTCTTCACTACTACTGTCGTCATCTGATCGATGTAGCATTTTTCTAATATGGGAATACTTCTTGCGGCGTTGTTGGATTATGTTTTTCTCGTTTTCAAGAATTTCAGAATCAGACGAATCTACTGATTCGCTCTCTAAATCATGAGCTTCACTTTTATTCGTGACATTTTTTGTCTCTTTACACTTACTTGTTTTTACTTTTGATTTTGTTTTTTGTCTGACCTTTGCATCTTTGGTAATTGTTTTACTTTCAATTTTTATTTTTTTTTATTTCTTTTTATTGGAATGAAGTCTTTCCCTTCCTTGTAAGTTATTTTTCTCTTTTTTCTTTGTTGTTTTTTAATATCTGATTTTTTTCGGCCCCATAGTGCACGTACTAATGGATCAGACGCAGGTTCAGGGTCCATTAATGTTTCACCGATTTCAATTTCGGGATTTCCTTCTCTCAGTGATATTCGATTTTCATTTACTCGGAATTTAACATTATCTATCAAAATTTCACATAAATTGGTTACTGTCCATTTATTAAAATTTTTCAATATCGAGTGATTATATTCACATATGTAATCATTCACAAAACTGTTTAAACATAACGACATTTTTAATTTTGACGGACCTTTTAAGATTTTTGTTACAAATGGTAACCATGGAACAAAATGTTTCATAAAATATTCACCCACATTAGGTGCATACAAATCATTACTTACATCGTCGATTGGCTCCTCATCATTACTTACAGCTGTTTTTCTTGCAATCCTATTTGGATTTATTTTTTTGTGAAAAAGAGATTGTATTTCATCTGGAAAACCACTTTCGTATTTATTTAATATTCTCATATTATTTCGGAGTTCTTTCCCACCGACTGATAATTCACTGGCTCTCGCTAAAATCTCTTTAATCGTTGATTCGTTTTCCTTTATTAAGTTCTCTATTATTATTACGCTTTGCGAGATTTTTTCTTCACTTTTGTATAACATTATTTCGAACAAATCATTGATTATCATTTCAATTTCTTCCAAGTCTCGACACAGAGTTAATAGAGTTATACTTTTTAAGTAAAAAACGTGTGCCTTTGCGTTAAGAGAATATCGGTCTAAGTCTGACGATATCTTTCTCATAACTGAATCACTGCAACACATGATTATCGACATATTTGGTAAAGGATCTACTTGTGTTATATATTTATAAACATCCTCTACATATTTTATAACAGATTGTTTATTCCATGTCTCTACTATACTCTGAATCAGCTGCCACTGCCAATCAACAATCAATATATTAAAGTAGGGCCATCTACGTGTCTCTTCGAATACAAATGTCTTAAAGTCTATCCAGAATTGTTGCAAAGATTGTTCTCGATTATCCATAGTGACCAATTCCGCAATAGGTACTTTTGATTTTGTACCGTCATACAGCAAGGCGTAATACATAATATCTTCAATTCCTAAAAATTCTGGTACGACACAGCCAGCCAACGTTGCACATACGTACAGAACTACAGGCAGAGAAGATGCGTCAACAATTGCAAGTTGATTTTTATTATACATATTTATCTTCAATGGAAAGCTGAGACTTGGCATTGGGGAATCACTTTGTTTACGCAATTTGAGATATAATTTGACTATCTCATGACACTCTGTACAATACTCATCTGACTTTCGTTGTTGTTTGTCTTCTGAGCGAATTTTGTAATAAACATTCATGTCTCTTACTTTTCCAGTATCTCCTCTCCAGAACATATCTTTATTAGTCGTTTCAATGTCTTTATAATAAACATCTCGAACTGAAGATATTTTTAAAGTTTCTTTCATTGCTTCTCGCTCATCACCTCTTACTTGTGGAAATTTTCGGTTTTTTGTTTGAGAGCAATGAAGAGATATATCTTTATCAGACGAACAGTGAATATCATAATATCGATTGTTATTTATTAGCTTAAGAAATATATCATATCTATAATTCGCTTCATGAGCCTCATTTTTACAAAATCCATATAATACCCAGTGGTTTCCTTTATTCTCCCGAAATGTCCCAAGCAAAAAAAGAGGACAGCAACATTTCCACGTAAACATGAGTCTTCTAATTTCTTTTCTCGTTAGACTTTTATGTATCTTTTCCTTTTCAATGGTTTTTGCTTCTACCAAACTTTGTCCAATTTTGATTTTATATTCTGTCTTTATATCATCGTTTGACTTTTGATGAATTTTACGTTTGGGGTTTGGCTTTTTTCTTTCATTCGATCCAGATTGTTTTGCGGTTTCGGAATCTACCTCACTATTATCTTCCGATGATTGAGGTGATTCTTCCGTCAATAATTTCAGTTTAGAATCGTTTTCGCTGCTCGACGAATCTTCCACGTGCTTTGGAGAATTTCCTTTGTCACTGTCCTCGGAACTTTGAGAGACTTCAGTTTTATTAGTTTCTGATTTTTCTGAATCTGATTCCTTCAATTTGTTATTTTCCGCTATTTTTTTATCGCACCTGAATGGTTCAATTACTTTATTATCATCATCTTCCTCAAAGTTATAAATTTCATATTGTGCAGGCTTTTCTAATGTTTCAGGGTTTGAATTTTTTCCAATGAAATTTGAAACTCGTTCTTCAAGTTTCTCACTAGCATTAGTGTCGTTAGACTTTATTGGCTGGACCAGTGAAATGGTTTCATCATGATCGTTTAATTCTTTCGAATTCGTTATTGTGTCATCTTCAACATTTAGTCTGGTATCTGTAATTTCTTCATTCTCTTTTAATACATGAATATGGCCGTCAGTCCAAGATCCTGTAAATAAGAAATAACCGGGTTTTTCATTACTTACCGTTGGGTTTGTCATTGGTGCAACCAATTGATATTCATTACCGACTTGGTGTAATATTTCTATATTTATATTATACAACTTTACAATAACTCCAATTTCAAATGACGTACCGAACTCTCCATCACGACCCATACATTTAATATAGTCTTCTGCAGTTTCAAATGTACTTCGGTCAACTGCTTCGCGGGTAGCATTTACCAACATTTTATTATCTTCCCAATTATTTACAACAAAATTAACAACGTTTTGTCGAATTGGTCCGTGCAAATGCTGATCATTATAGAGTAGATAAGCAGAAGCTCTAAATGCACAGTTCCCGTCTTTTACAATTTCAATAAGCGTGAAGTTTTTGATATTATACTTCTTCGAGTTACTATTGTTAATTGATGTATAGCTTTTTATCGGAGCAATTTTTTTTTTCTCACTCTCCGCTTTTTGCACTGTAGAATCCGAAGATAATCTTGTTTTGATTCCATCAAACTCAGTGTTTTTTACGTTTGATTCATTAATGATTTGGGATTTCGTTACCGTATTATCATTATCTTTCGAAATGGAATTAATTGAAGCTACTTCACTTACCGCATCGCTTGAAGATTTATTAGGCAATTGATTAAGTTTGATACTGCCTTCTTTCATAGCTCCAATAACATACTCCTTGACTAACTTATTCGACCAGATGTATCGCAAATGATTCTTAAACTTGTTATTGTTTTTTTCTCTCAACCTTGCGCTGATCTGAAAAATGTTTTATTTCATACGAAGTTTTAATAACAATTTTAAAGATGAATTTCATTTATTTTTTTCTATCCTCTATAAATATCGATCGAAGAAAATGAGCTTCGAAGAATACAAAGATTAAAACATGTTTCTAACAATAGAATTACCACATATGGTAGCCACTGAATCTAGTGAGAAACAGATTTTTCTTTTTCACTTGAATAGGAATCTTCAAAAGTGATTCACATGAAATAACATAAAAAAAAAAAGATCGAAAGCAACAAAACATTTTACCGATTCAATATTTTTCAGCAAATTAATATTTGATAGGAAATCGCTATTGTGAAATTAAAAAAACAAATTTTAACCAGAAGTTTATTTTGCATTTTTGTACAATGTTACGAAAATTAATGACAGTCTTTGTCGTAAAGTTGCTTTAATTTTAACTATTATTTTTCATAGTTTTGTAATTAATTTATTATATATATTCTTTTCTCTTCAATTCCACTACTATTCAGCAAGATAATGTTGAAAAATATATCTTATGAAAAGTTCCAGATAAATTATTACTCGATATTATGAATCGATCATGTAAATATTTTTCTATTGATTGCTGTATTATTATATCTTATTAGTAATGAAGCTAAATAACTTACTCATATAGTCCAGTTTTATATTCTTATAAAAAGAAGATTGGTGGTCTACTCATCTGGAGTTAACTATGATTGAAGCTATGGCACTGACACTGATGCTTGACATACAATTGAATAGATCAATATAGTCCAGTCGGCGTGGAAAAAAGAGGTTTGTTGGACACTTTTTGACAGAATGGTCCGATTTTGATTTTTTTTTTTTTAAATACTCAGTAAAATATTTGGAACATTCGTGTGTATGCAGGAAGTGTCGCTATTTTTTGTTTAAGAAATAGCGTTTTAGCGTTGAGCTTTAAATTAAAATATTTCGAGAACTACGCAAAAGTAGCCGAGACATGCTGCATAAGAAATTTAGAGAATTGAATAAGGAATAAAATAAGCCTAACCCGATGTCTCTACGACCTATAGTTTACGGGATTTTAATTTTTTAATGAAAAAAAACGCGGTTCTTCTCGTGCGCTTATAAACATATAGTTGTAACTCCGCGAAAAATCATTTGATTTAGTTTTATTTTTTTCTTTAATTATAGATATTGTTATCGGCTATAAGCAAAAAAATCAGTTGAGCTCAAAATAATTTTTTTGAATTTAACACATAAGCTTGTGACCGTGTTGTGCCTTTTTATTATGGATTTTGTGTGTGTTTATTCGAAAGTCAACTAACAAAAAAGCTACCCTGACTCTTTCCGCGATTGCGTCCGTGCGGCTGTGTGTGTGTGTGTGTGTGCTGTGAATGTTTCATAACTTTTGAATGGATCATACGCTTCGATCAGAATAAGCGGCGTTCTAAAGAGTTCTTTTGCCCTTAGAATTCTGGTACTAGTTTACAGAATTCAAGTCGATGAATTTTGAGAAATCTAAAAAATGAAATTTCCAAAAATTTGTTTTTTTAAAATATCTTTGAAATTTGAAATCTTTGAAACTTTTTAAATCTTTGAAAAAATGAAAACTATTCATATGAATTCAGAAAAATTTTTTTGAGCTTAGCTGATTTTTTTGCTCATAGCAAACAACAATGGCTATAATTTAAAAAAAAAAGAAAGTAAATCGAATGATTTTTCGTAGAGTTACAGCTATTTGTTTATCAGCGCTGGAGAAGAGCCGCGTTTTTATTCATTAAAAAATCAATATCTCATAAACTATTGGTCATACAGATATCGGGTTTGGCTTATTTTGTTCCTTATTCAATTTTCAAAATCTCATATGGCCCGTACGTCGACTACTTTTGCGTAGTTTCCGAGATATTTCAATTTAAAGCTCAACGCTAAAATGCTATTTTTTAAGCAAAAAAAAAAGCAACACACCACATATACACAAATATTCAGAATGTTTATCTGAGAATTAATTAATTAATTAAAAAAAAATCCAAAATCGGACCATTTTGTCGAAAAGTGTCCAACAAACCACTTTTTTTTTCTAAGCCGACTGGACTAATAGCACACAGAGTTTCTTACTGGAACTTTTATACGCGCAGGCGCATGCTACAAAGTTACCGCTTTACTCTATCCTACACTTCACTTAACTTTGTATGCTTGTACTTACTGCTTGTTTTTAATAGCAAACACATAGGTTAACTTCATAGTCAAGTGTAAATAATACTGTGTGTATACAAATGAATTCCTAATCAATCTAACATAAATTCCGTTAATTATATTATATTTTTCAGCAATAAAAATAGAAAAATTTCTGCCACAATGGTCACTGTTCAATAAAGTGTTTTTATTTCTTTATGTACTGAAGAAATTGTTGCTAGTTGCAAAGTAAAACTTTTGATGCTAATAATGCTATTTTTTTTTTTTTTAATTCAACTAAAAAATACGCCTAAAATATACTGACATGTAAATTCTATGAATACAACAACACATAATATCAATCATTTTAAAGCTTAAGAATAAACCATTTAACACCGTTAATCCGTTAATTAAAAAAAAATCATATTAAAAGGATTTTTAATCATATAGTATTAGAAATCGTTAAAATATATCGCTTATGAATCATAATTATAGTTTCCTAGAGTAATAATCAATTAATAGAACATTCTCTTACTGTGGTTATTTCAAACTCTCAATTAACATTGTGTTTATCTGAAATATGTCTAAATTCTAGAACTATAATGCTGAATTCTTTTCGGCGACATTTTTCTTAATTGTTTAAATATACTACCGAAAAACAACAATAGATGATTAATTTTTGGTTTGTGAATGTTTGAATGCGGCAAATTGTTTTGGGATATTTAATTTAATAAAAATCTAATAATTTAGATGATTTTTAGAACAACTATATTTTCATCAAAAAAAAGAAAAAAAAATTTTCTATCTATAGGAATTTTGGAAATTATAAGTGCAAACTTTGAAAATAATTTTTTTTTTTCCCAATAATTCATTAGTTCTGAGACGCTCAAGAATTTACAATGTCAGCAAATTTCAGTATTATTTAAATTTGTACCCCTTTAGATTTTGCTAAAACTTCTCCATCTTTTTCTACCCTTTGAAAAACTTTTTTGAGAATTTTTTCAAATTTTTTTGTTCAACTTCAAAAAAGTAATAAATTTTTCAAAAAAATGGCTTTTTTATTTTCAAATAGCCATAACTTTTGTAGAAATTGACTTTTGGAAACCTTTTTTTTTTTTAAAATTTTTTTTTTGAATGAACTTTTCGAAAAAATGCACGAAAAAAAATTAACATGATCAATTATATAAAATAATCGGTTTTTTTTTAATAAAATCATCATTCTTTCGAAGTCCGCAATTTTTTTATTTCAGAAAATTTGACAATTTTTTTTTCAATTAAATAAAAAAAAACGGCCATGATCGTGATTAGCGACACTTTGTCAAATTATTTGACGTTTGTATTGAGAAAAAAAAATGGCGGAATTTGAAAAAATGACGATTTTACTAAAAAAAACCGATTACTTCAGATAATTGATCATGTTACATTTTTTTCGTGTATTTTTTCAAAAAGTTCATTCAAAAAAAAAATTAAAAAAAAAGGTACCCAAAAGTCAATTTATAAAAAAGTTATGGCTATTTGAAAATAAAAAAGCCATTTTTTTGAAAAATTCATAACTTTTTTGAGGTTCGAGAAAAAAATTTGAAAAAATTCTCAAAAATTTTTATCAAGGGTAGAAAAGGATGGGAAAGTTTCAGCAAAATCTAAAGGGATCGGGTTCGAAAGTGGTCAATTTGGTATGAATACACCATATATTATTAAATATTTCTATTACTTACTGCTTAAACAGTATAATATAATTGAATGTGTCAATCATAGTAATAAATGTGCGTGTAATTCGACTGTTATAAAATCAACAAAAACAATACACATGTTTGTCGATCATAATTGAACGATCATTTTACAATTAGACGACACTTATAAATTAAGACATAAAAAGAGTAATTGAAAAAAATGAATATCCATTTATCCATTATTATAAAAATAAATGCATCAAACACATAAAAAGTAAGTTAGCCGACATCTAGAATTTCTTAGAATCCTTTTTTCATTCAAAAAGTTATTAAAATAAACATTTTTTAGTTCTTATAAAATTAAGGAAAAATAATCAAAAGGTTGAAAACATCGGCTAACTTTAGTATCATTATTATACCATAATCTGTGAATATTCTTACCTTCATAAAAAGAGTTTCGTCAATGTTGGAAGTCGCTGAAAAACCACTAACTTCACTGGCACATTTGATAATCGCATTAATATATCTTGAATGTTTTTTTTTAATCGTTTCTATCGACATTTTGAAAAGCAATTAGCCAATATTTTTAAAAAATATAAAAAATAACTACCAAAGTATGAACTTGAATAAAGATAAAATTTTATATGAAAAAGGTAATTAAAATATGAATTCAATAATTGTAACCTAACAAATAAAAACCTAATACCAAATAATAACTTAATACTATGAAATAAAAATATTGATAAAGTTGAATAATTAAGAAAAAAATTTCTATAGTAATAATATTTTTTCGCTTTTGAGTGACTAAACAAAGCACAGTTCCTAAAGCAAATGAATTTTCAAAGAAATTGTTAATTTCTATTTGCAATACGACTTATTTTTTCTTCTTAAGAAACAATGCTTCTTTAATTTTCTCGATTAGTTACGGTGACATAAAAAAGTTCCTAGTAATAATAAATTGTTTAGTAATTTTTTTACTGCCGCGCTAGGGTAACGCCAAAAGTAGCGCGAAAATTTAAAAGTCGAAATTCATCTCTTGAACATCAACGAAAAAAAAATCAATCTCTTTTGAGATCATTTTTGATTTTGATTATAATTATTTGAAAAAAATTAATAATCACTAAAAAAATAGAAGCCCCCTGAAAAACATTTACTGGTTGTTGAAAATTCCCATGCAACCAAACAATTCTTTTTTAATTATCTTCGTTTTATTAACAGCTTCATAACAATATTACCTAAATATAAAGTGTAAGCAAATTAGAATAAATACAATTTTAATTATACTAACGAAATAAATAACAAATAAAAGGATTGAAAATCTCTTTTGACATCTTTCGTTGGCCTTACTAAATGTTTTTTCGGTTTTGTTCATATTTTTTTAGATTATCTAACTAGAGCAACTCATAAACATTTTTAACTAAATTATCTAAAAACTATCAACTTCATGCTTTTTCTCTTTTCCGGGCGGAAAGCGTCAATTTTCCTCCCGCTGCGCTAAACGAAAATGCCGCTTTCCGCCTCCGTCGAGGAGCAAAACAGTATACAGTCCTTGGAAAGTAAAAAAGAAAACCTCAGATCACATGTTTGTTAACAATTACATGCGATCTGAAGCTTTTCTTATTTTCCTTTCCAAAAGGGTGTAATATACTATTAAATACTTTAGTCAGACTTCTTTTACAACTGTTTTTTTTTTTAAATGTTGCTTGTCAAAAATTAACAAAAGTTTTATAAAAATTAAAATAGCAAATATGTTATGATTTTTTTTAATCATTTCAAGACATACATTAATGCAAAAAAAAATTATAAAAGAAAATAGACATGTGGAACTTTTAAAGAATAAATAATGCAATTTGTTAGAACAAATTTGTTTGATAAATAGAATTAAAACATTATCAAGTGACTGTAAGCTTAAATTTTATAAATTTTTTATGAATCTTTAAGCCTTTAAATTTTTTTTCAATTAATTTTTGAATTAAAAAATAACGAAGAAATTCAATTTTTAGTCATATTTCTACTCTTTCCAGAAAACTAATCAATCAAACATCATTTAATTGTTATTTAATGTTATTATTGTGCGCATATGACGATTTACACAAATAAAATTAAAAAAAAATAATTTTTCGAGAATAATAACAAATACATTCAAGTAAAAAAGAAAAGAAATATGTTATATGCCAAATTAATAGTTAATTATAATAATTATGGTAAATAATTGGCGGCTTTTTCTCCCGTGCTTCTTTATTATTGAGCATTTTGTCAACTGTTGCACGAATTTTACGGTAAAATCCTGTTGGCTGTCTTCGGTTCGGTCCTATGCCGTAATCTGTAATAATATAAAGAATGACAAAGAATTATTTTTCAATTAAAAAATTTTTTTTCAAACTATAGGAAAAAAATTTTGAAAGAAAATTAGCACTTTCGAATAGTTAAAGGATGAAATCAGTTTAAATTTTCTAGTGAAAACATCAGTTAATTGGCTAAAGAATAAAAAAAAAATGTAATTTATATTAATTTTACCAAAACGTTGATTAGCTGGAATCCAAGAGTTGTTCCCTTGTTGAGCATTATTTTCTTGAGAGACACTTGTAGAAGTTGACCCATCTGAATTTAAGCGATTAGAATTTCTCATTCGATTTGGCAGATTTTGAGGATACGGAAGGGCATTCGGGTTATATTTAGATCTGTTTTTATAGTTCCTGTAAGAATTTTTGCCTGAAAAATTATTTTGCCCATTGTTGTTGATCTTAAAATTTTTATTTTTGAAATTTGAGTGAGGGTGGTATTGCTGGTAGTCCTCTTCTTGACTTTCAGGTTTTTCAAATGTTTCTCTCTCTTTATATCGCTTTTCCAAATTTTCCAATCGGCTCACAATCTTTTCAAATGCTGACTTTTGTATTTTAACTAAAAAAATAAAAAAATTAATAAATTACATAGTTATATAATAAAAATAAATATAAGTATACATATATTAAATATTGATAAATTATACAATATAAATAAAAATATTGAACAATAAAAATTCATCAAGATTGATTATTTGATTGGCCCCCGTCTGTTTATCCGTGTTCCGAAAAAATGACGAGATATGAAAAATAAAATATTATTTACATTATTGATATTTTATTTAGATGCATCACATACATAAAGAGTATTTAGACTGAAAAATACATCATTAGAACTATTTTCGGTAAAAATAATATTTTAGTGTTTATTATAAAAATATTAAGGTTACGTCGAGTACTCTGTGAATATAAATTTCATAAAATCTTATATGTGCTTATTTTATACATTATTAAAACTCAAGTACTAACTTTTGCGTTAAGTAGATCGAAAATAATTTTATCTCATTGTTAAAAAATTATTAATAAATTTATATGTTACTTACCTTCCATGGCAGTTGCTTTCATTAGAGAGTCTATAGTTGAAACTTAAAAATGCGTCAAACCACTGTGCTACAATAGATACCAACGAATGCAAGGTTAAGATATTTTTTTCAATGGATAACCGAGAGATGGCCAATGTTTTAGTTCAAATTCTCAAGCAAAAATACGTAGGAACTGACGTGCCCTCTGTTGAATGTGTGTTGAAAGATGTTTTAAGGGCTAAATTTTATATTTTATTCGTTGGCAAACACTGATTGAGAATCCTTAGCACATTTTTAACATTATCTCATAAAAACGCAGATTATCACAGGTAAGTTGATATAAAAAGAATAAATTAAAAAAAAAAATTAGTCATAACTATGTAAATGTATGTAATACTGAAAATAGCAAGTGTAAATATATATAAAAATAATTTTTTTTCATTTTTAGGTTTTAAAATGCTCTCAGATTTTAGCAAACGGATTGATCAGCTGATCAAAGAAACAAGAGCCGCTATTGAAAGTAAGAATTAAGACAATAATATTAAATTTAACATAAACAGAAATTCTTATAAAAAAAAAATTAACAGACTATTCAAAATCTTTGCATGTTTTTTATTAATTAAATTAGAAGTATAGATAATTTTTAAAAAATTTCACGTAGAGATTTTTCAATTTTCTACATGTAAAATTTTTTTTTAATTTTTTTCGTTAAAGTAATTTTTCAATAAAATAAATTAAAAAAATTTTTAAATGTCGGCTAACTTAATTTTCGTATATATTTTGCTTTTCAATGATTTCCTTAATCTAAAAAAATAATTCGAAAAGCGCAATATTGTTGGATTTAATTTTAAATTTAACTTTTCCATTTGTAGACACTTCAATTTTGAGCCAGAAAATTAGCCGGACAAAAGAACTCATCGAAAGTTTTATGATACGCGAGAAAACATATAATCGAATGGAAATAACGAAAATGAATGACGGTGTGTAAAAGTATATAATCAACAATTATTAAAATATTATAATAATACTAAAAATAATTTTAATTCAAATATTTATTTTTCAGATGTTGTAATGGCGTTAGATGTAGATATTAATTCAAATTGAAAACTTAGTTTCAAAAATTTCTACGATGAAAAGTAAAAAATTTTTCTTTTATTTATAATTATCTGGGTTTTTAATAACATAAATAATTAATCAATCTTATTAAAACGCAGTTAACGATGCCGAAATCGATCCCGCAGAAGATTTATTAAACAAATTATCAGACTTGACTGTATTTGACACCAATAAGGAACAAAAAAATGAAAATGGAGGTAACAACAATATTTTTTTTTTATTTATAACTGTTATGATAATAATTTAATTGTAATAATCATTACAAGTAAATAAGTATACATAAGTAATTAATCTCAGGTAGTAATTCCTATTACTTATTTTTTTCTATGTATTATTTAATTCTGATCAAAAGAATTTACCATAATATTATATTTACACAATTGATGAATAGTATTTGATGAAATTATCTAATCACTCATATCGGGCAAATGAAAAATATAGAATTTTATTTTACTTTTAGAAATAGTTTACACCTGCATTCTTTTATTTTTAATTTTTAATAATTATTGTAACACCTATAACAGAATCATCTAACAATACTCATAAAGAAATCATCGAGGTGACGGAAGAGTTTAAATCCGGGTCAAATACTGTTAAGAGTTTAGAGGAAGAAGATAGAAAAGTTAAAGCAGACATCATAACTGAAAATGAAGACAAAACCCCGAAAAAAGCGGCTAATCTTTCGAATAATTCAGGTAAAAAGGTCTATATAATAGAAAGAGTAATATGTATAAAAAATTATAAAATTGAGAATATTCGAAAACAAATATTTATAAAAGTATAAGCTTAATTACTATAAAATCTTCAATTACGTCTCTTGATTGAAATTAGTCTTTGAAACTTTTGTTAATAATTGATAATTATTATAGAAGTATATTATTATTATTCTGATATGCACTATTGACGGAGTTACCGGAATATTTTTTTTTTTTTTTTTTTTTTTTTTTTTTTTTTTTTTCTTACGAAGAAGAAATAATGTATTGTAATTACCTAGTAACTTTATTATTAGTAAATATTTATAGAAGTGTATTATTATATTCTAAAACAGTTCATAAAAAGTAAATAAAAATGAATGACCTAGCAGAAATACTAATTAATTTTACTTCAGAAATTTATTTTTAATTGTGTTAAATTTGTTTTAGTAATTACAGTCAACCAGAAGGAATTAAATTTAATATTGAGCCGAATTGAGTATTTAGAAGAAGAAGAAAAAAAAATGATGAGTACTCTAAGCGGAAATCAATTTTTCAAAAAAATGGGCAAATTACTGCTAGGAATACTAATAACTATCATCCGTATAATAATATAGGTAAATGAATAACTTTATAGGTAGTAAACTGGAAATTTGTATATTTAATTTTTTTTTTTTTGTATTAAATTAGTTTCAATTTTTTTTTTGCTGAATATTTAATATTTCACCTTGAAAAATCTTCATAAATTACATCCAACTAAAAAAAAAAATTTTGCAAATCTTATCTAATGTAGTTAAAGATAATTTAACAAATGTATTTATATAATATTATCAAGGTATAATTTTCTTTCAGTTGATGGTGGAATCCGTCGTGGAAAGGGAGCTGGTACATCTAAAAAAATTAGAGGTGTTGTTTTCAACGCTCTATACAATAAACGAAAGAATCTAAGTTCAGGACAGTTGTTAATTAATAATCATTATTTCAAAAAATGATGCGCTATGTGGAAAAAAATAATTAAACTTAAAGCTAATTTTTTCACTATCAGACAATAACAATTTTAATATTCACATGTTAACACTCACCACTTATTTATATCATGCTTTCCACATTTCTAACTTTCAGATAATTGACAAGAAATAAGCAAAAGTACTCGTAGTTGAAAAGGTTTTATAGTAAAACGTATTTGCATTTACTTGTAATATATAAGAATGTAAATGTTAGTTTAATATAGTGGTTTTGATGAAAATATAAACAATTTTGAATTCATTATTAAATAACGTAGATTAACGTTAAATAACGTAGATAATCAAATTTTCATATTTTTACGTTTTCAAGAAACACTATTGAAGTACTTATAGTTAAACAATTAATTCTGACAAGCTGCAGTAGCTGAACACTCCGGGAGCAGTAGTTGAACTAATAAAATATTTGACAATACATTAAATATATATAACCATCCAAAAAAAATTATAACATATTATTAATTTATATAAAAGATAATTTTCTGAATATTTCATATGTTCGTTTATGAATGAAAAATATTTGTATTTAATTTTTAAATTATATTTTTTATAAAGAATAAAGTAAATCGTTAATTATAAATCTAAATAATTCAATTCTAAACGTTTGACAATTTTTAAGTACTCTACTTTTTAGCCATAAAACTTATTTAATTTGCCATCGTTAATATAAATCACAATACTGATCACTAGTCTATGAACTTATTAGAGCTTTGAGTGCTGATAAAATTATACAGTCTCAACTTGTTCAAGTTTTAGGTGTCGTTTGGAAAATTTGGAAATATAGTTAGACATTAAAATTTAATATGAAGATTATAGTTTATGTCTACAAAAAATGTGTATAATTTAAAACAGACTATTTCACTGGGTGATACATTTGTTTTTTTTTTACCTAGAACATTGATATAATTTTTTTTTTAACTGATTCGGTTTACGCTTTAGTATCTTTATCATGAAAAAAATCATATCTATCGGCTATTTTCACCGTGACCACTTTGAAGTCGACAAAAATATAATTATTTTGATTTATAATGAAAAAAAAATACAAATATCAATTACTATATCATTGGATAATTAAAAAATACGCATATTACTCATAATAAATATACACGTTGTATAACAACAATTCAATAAGTCTGTAGAAGTACTGGTCCCATTTTCATAAATGTTTAAGTATTGGGTATTTTATCTTAGTTGACAAAAAGAAAATGATAGTCTAAACGTTCATTAAAAGAATTTAGATGGGTTTGTAGCATTTTATAATTTAATACATTTTTTTAATTAAAAAATTGTATTAACAATAATTTAACAAATAAATGCATAAGAATGAAAATAGCAAATGAAATACTAATATATGAAACCAAAAGCCGTTGAGCTATTGACAAATTGTAATTTTAATACTACATCACTTTTATTCAATAAATATAGCAATTTAAATTTCGCGTTTTAATGAAAAACCGATCTGAAATCAGGGCCTTTGTTTCCAATG
>JZSA01005886.1:0-49416 GCA_000956155.1 Cotesia vestalis
TTTTTTTTTTTACAAACACACGTTGTACTAATAAAACAAAACGGTGATGCCAGATCAGGTGATCAAAGAGCATCAAAGAGGTAGAACCTATCTATAGACCCGCGTGGGTCAGGAATTTGTAAATATCTCCGACGCAAATGCGTAGGTGGGATTATAAAAGCCTAAAAGTATCACTAAGATAGATAATTAGATCATTTATATTATTCAAAATTAATTTATTAAATATTAACAATAAAATCCATCAAATTCAATTTTTTGAAGCGTTCAAAAAAAAAATTTTTTTTTGCTTAAAAAAATTTTTTTTAAATAAACATTTAACGCCATCTGTTGGATATTTATTTAACTACTGAATTGTGGAGGGGGGTTGCGACTAAGAGTGTGTTGGCGCAACGAGCAAAGAGTGTTTTATGACACACGAGTATCGAAAAGCTTATTTTAATTAATTTAGACAGAAATAATTACAATTAATTAAAATTAATTAATGTAATACCTTAAAAATAATTAAATGCAAATATTTATTTGTTAAAAATAAATATTTGTAATTATTAATTTTTAATTAATAAAAAAAAAATATTTTAAGGATTTTTTAACGATTAAAATTATTTTTTAATTAAACAAAATTAATTAAATTGGTTAAATTTATTTAATAGGTTACCTTGATGCAAAGACAGACGACTGAGATCAACACTAATAGCATCTTTATAAGGACTAGACGGGAATGAAGAAACAGGACCGCTTGGAGTCGCAGGTAAGCTACTGGGATTACTAACAATCCCAATTGCTGGAGCTGAAGGTGTCGTAGGTGCGCTCATTGTCGTCGTAGGACGTGGTAGCTGACTTGGAGGACCTGCTGGTAATCCTTTAAATCGCAAAAATAATTAATATAAGTAAATATTAATTGTTGATAAAAATTTTAGATTACCTGGAGGTTTATGAGAGCCAGAAGCCACAGGAATGAGGTTATTGGGCCTGGTACCCATGGGTGGCCTTATCCTCGCAGCGGCGACACTGCCGACATTCCCAGGACCGATGCTGATCTGCAAGCGGCTTTGGAAGCCTCGAGGGTCTAGGGAGGAAGTTGAGTAAGTGAGACTGGATCCTTGGGACCTGATGTCAATCGGCGCTTGAGGCTCCGAGGAAGGCGGTCTCAGGGTCAGGCTGACTGAGGTGTAGCTCCTTGTGTGGTCACTGAGGACTTCGCTCGAGTCAGGTTGTTCGTTTCGCTTTTTAGGACTCTGGACTGTCCGAAAATCTAGGAAATTTAATATACTTAGATAAAATTGTTAACTAGTTTTGACACGCAGCGCCATTTAGCGAGTTTCTTCGCTACTAAAATTAAAAGGCTGAGTTCTAAAATATTCAATATGGCCGCTGTTGACGACTCACCGTATTTAGAGCTATTTTAGCGATTATAAATAAACTAAGCGAGAAAAAAATGAAAATTTTTTCTAAAAACCTGCAAAATAGCTTCTAGAATTATTGAGAAAAAAAATTGAAGTTATTGGTTGTGTTTTTTAAGAGATATTCATAAAGAAAAATTTTTTGTGGTAAGTGACGAAGAATTTTATAAATAGAACAATTATTTTTTTATGATAATAAAAATGAATATTTAAGTAAAATTGATTCAATTATTTGTATAATTTTACTTTAGTTTAATTATTAAATAAAAAATTTTTATTTAAAAATAAAGATAAAATTGTTAACTAGTTTTGACACGCAGCGCCATTTAGCGAGTTTCTTCGCTACTAAAATTAAAAGGCTGAGTTCTAAAATATTCAATATGGCCGCTGTTGACGACTCACCGTATTTAGAGCTATTTTAGCGATTATAAATAAACTAAGCGAGAAAAAAATGAAAATTTTTTCTAAAAACCTGCAAAATAGCTTCTAGAATTATTGAGAAAAAAAATTGAAGTTATTGGTTGTGTTTTTTAAGAGATATTCATAAAGAAAAATTTTTTGTGGTAAGTGACGAAGAATTTTATAAATAGAACAATTATTTTTTTATGATAATAAAAATGAATATTTAAGTAAAATTGATTCAATTATTTGTATAATTTTACTTTAGTTTAATTATTAAATAAAAAATTTTTATTTAAAAATAAAGATAAAATTGTTAACTAGTTTTGACACGCAGCGCCATTTAGCGAGTTTCTTCGCTACTAAAATTAAAAGGCTGAGTTCTAAAATATTCAATATGGCCGCTGTTGACGACTCACCGTATTTAGAGCTATTTTAGCGATTATAAATAAACTAAGCGAGAAAAAAATGAAAATTTTTTCTAAAAACCTGCAAAATAGCTTCTAGAATTATTGAGAAAAAAAATTGAAGTTATTGGTTGTGTTTTTTAAGAGATATTCATAAAGAAAAATTTTTTGTGGTAAGTGACGAAGAATTTTATAAATAGAACAATTATTTTTTTATGATAATAAAAATGAATATTTAAGTAAAATTGATTCAATTATTTGTATAATTTTACTTTAGTTTAATTATTAAATAAAAAATTTTTATTTAAAAATAAAGATAAAATTGTTAACTAGTTTTGACACGCAGCGCCATTTAGCGAGTTTCTTCGCTACTAAAATTAAAAGGCTGAGTTCTAAAATATTCAATATGGCCGCTGTTGACGACTCACCGTATTTAGAGCTATTTTAGCGATTATAAATAAACTAAGCGAGAAAAAAATGAAAATTTTTTCTAAAAACCTGCAAAATAGCTTCTAGAATTATTGAGAAAAAAAATTGAAGTTATTGGTTGTGTTTTTTAAGAGATATTCATAAAGAAAAATTTTTTGTGGTAAGTGACGAAGAATTTTATAAATAGAACAATTATTTTTTTATGATAATAAAAATGAATATTTAAGTAAAATTGATTCAATTATTTGTATAATTTTACTTTAGTTTAATTATTAAATAAAAAATTTTTATTTAAAAATAAAGATAAAATTGTTAACTAGTTTTGACACGCAGCGCCATTTAGCGAGTTTCTTCGCTACTAAAATTCAAAGGCTGAGTTATAAAAATTTCAATATGGCTGCCGTTAGCAGCTCACCGTATTTAGAGCTATTTTTACGATTATAAATAAACTAAGCGAAGAAAAAATATAATTTTCTGTAAAAACTTGCAAAATACTTCCTAAAATTGTCGGGAAGAAAAATTGAAGTTATTGGTTGTATTTTTTAAGAGATATTCACAAAGAAAAATTTGTTATGGTAAAAGTGACGAAGAATATTGAAGGTATAATTAATATTTTTTATAATAACAATGATTTTATAATTTACATAATTTTCTTTTAGCTTAACAATGAAGAAATAATTAAATAAAAAAAATGTCGACTAGTTTTGACACGCAGCGCCATCTAGTGAATTTCTTAGCTACTAAAATTAAAAGGCTGAGTTCTAAAATATTCAATATGGCCGCCGTTAGCAGCTCACCGTATTTAGAGCTATTTTAGCGATTATAAATAAACTAAGCGAAGAAAAAATATAATTTTCTGTAAAAACTTGCAAAATACTTCCTAAAATTGTCGGGAAGAAAAATTGAAGTTATTGGTTGTATTTTTTAAGAGATATTCACAAAGAAAAATTTGTTATGGTAAAAGTGACGAAGAATATTGAAGGTATAATTAATATTTTTTATAATAACAATGATTTTATAATTTACATAATTTTCTTTTAGCTTAACAATGAAGAAATAATTAAATAAAAAAAATGTCGACTAGTTTTGACACGCAGCGCCATCTAGTGAATTTCTTAGCTACTAAAATTAAAAGGCTGAGTTCTAAAATATTCAATATGGCCGCCGTTAGCAGCTCACCGTATTTAGAGCTATTTTTACGATTATAAATAAACTAAGCGAAGAAAAAATATAATTTTCTGTAAAAACTTGCAAAATACTTCCTAAAATTGTCGGGAAGAAAAATTGAAGTTATTGGTTGTATTTTTTAAGAGATATTCACAAAGAAAAATTTGTTATGGTAAAAGTGACGAAGAATATTGAAGGTATAATTAATATTTTTTATAATAACAATGATTTTATAATTTACATAATTTTCCCAAAAAAAAAAAAAAAAAAAAAAAAAAAGCAAATTCCAGTCTGTCGGGTTAAGAGATATTTGTGTCATGAAAATACTGAGACTGCAAGTCTGGCTTAAGTCTTTTGAATGTTGGCGACGGTTAAAAAAAAATTTAAAATAAATAAAGTTTAGATGGAGAAGAACAAGATCAAAACGAATTACAAGAACAACAAGAAGAAAGTAAATGGATACTTGCATACCACTATTTTACTTTTTTTTTTTTTTTTATTTTAACGTTTTAACGTTTAGGAATTCTAGATGAAGAAAACTTGAGTTATATGTCGACACGGAATTTATTGTCGTGATTTATCTTCTTGCTTTCCTTTAATTAGTTTAAATTATTTCTTCTTTCAATGATATTTCTTTTTTATGATTTTCTATTTCTTCTTTAATTTTGATTCTTTTTTTTCATATTTTTTATTTCTTCTTTAATTAATTTTTCGTCAATATTTCTTCTTTCAATTTCAATATCTTCTTATTTTATATGTTTTCATTTCTTCAATGATTAATTTTTTATCAATAATATTTTTTCTTCAACAAAATTTTCTATTTCTTATTTAATTAATTTTTTATCACGAATATTTCTTCTTTAATCATTGGATGATTTCTTCTTTTACAATTTTTTATTTCTTCTTTAATAAAACTTTTTTATTAAAAAAAATTTCTTCTTTCATATATTTATTTCTTCTCTAACAAAAATGACTAAAAAATTGTTTTTTATATTTCTTCTTTGATTTAATTTTCATCTACAATATTTCTTCTTTAATCTTTGTATAATTTTTTATTTCTTCTTCATTAGAAATATAAAAATTATTTTTTCTATTTCTTCTCTGTTCATTTTTTTGTTTTTTAATTTGATTCCATTATCTTCTTTGTTAATAATTTACATTTCTTCTCATAATTAAATTTCTTCTTTAATAAGCTTTATATTTCTTACAATTTTAATATTTTTTACTTTATTTTTTTTTTTATTTATTCTTTAATTAATTTTTCATCAATAATATTTCTTCTTTTACAATATTTTATTTCTTTTTCATAAAAAAATATCCTTCATTAATATATTATTTATTTCTTTTATTGTAAAAATGAAGAAATTTTTTTTTCTATTTCTTCTTTGATAAAAATGATTTTAAAAAATTTATTTTTATTTCTTCTCTAATAAAAATGATTTTAAAAAATTTATTTTTATTTCTTCTCTAATAAAAATGATTTTAAAAAATTTATTTTTATTTCTTCTCTAATAAAAATGATTTTAAAAAATTTATTTTTATTTCTTCTTTGATAAAAATGATTAAAAAATTTTTTATTCATTTCTTCTTCAATAAAAATATCTAAAAAAAATTTCTTCTTTCCAAAAAAATGACTAAATTCATATATTTCTTATTTTACCTTCCCAAAAATTTCTCAATATTTATCCAATGATATAATGACTAAAATAAAAAAAAAAGAAGAAAATAGAATGAAGTGAAACCCAAGAATAATAATTGACGTGTGACGTTTTTGTAAAAGAGCTTAAGCAAAAGCTTTTTAGAAGATCAACCAAAAATAAACCTCAACCTGAAAATAATATTTACTTATTTCTTTTAAAAACTAAAATTTTCTCACTATTTCTTCTTCTTCATCTTCTTCTTCTTCCCTAAATCTAACGTCAAAAATCGACAACAAATGGATAAAAATAGTTAATTATTAAGTCTAAATATAAATATTATATTTTGTAGTTCTTTGAATTAGTTACGATGGCGCACGTGATCAGCGAGTTGTAAAACCAATCGGTAATTCAGGAGTAAAACAATGAATGAATTGACGTTCGCCTAGACACCCAAAGTAAAATAAAAGTAAAGTATAAATATAACACACAAATTACTTCAATTATAAACTCACTGAGAAGAAACTGTTTTATTTTTAAAGTTAAAAATTTCTTCTTCCGTCTTCAAAATTCTGGGTCAAGTTACAAGTAATTAATTAACCTGCAATTTATTTTATAATTTTTTACCTTCAAAAAAATAACAATAATAATTAATAAATTAAATTTTTTAATTACAGATTATTAAAGAAGAAATGAAGAAATAAATTTTTATAAATAAATAACTCACCGGACCATCGAGATGTCGCACTCGATTTAACACTTGAAAAATTATTTTAAACAATTATCATTCAATCTAGTTACTTTTTATTAATTACCAGAACTTTTAATTAATACGCAATTATTATTATGTTTTTTTTTAAGTACACAAACATCATTTATAACACTAGTAGTTTTATATTTATAATAATAATTAAACGCGATTTTATCCTGAGGTAATTACGACGACTGTCCGAACAGCTACTGATCAGCTGTGAAATTTTTCACTGCGCAAGTCATTTTTGTACGTAATTATAATACTTTTTTTTTTTTGTTAGTAAAACAAAAAATTATTTCTTCTTTTATTTAATTATTAATTTGATTTTTTTTTTATTTTTGATAAGAAATAATTTTATTTTTGTGAGTTTTATTATTAGAGGATTATTTTATTGTTTTTTAGGTTAGACTTGCACTGACTCCGGTGGTGGCAGCAGTAGGCGCTGAAATAATTTTGACTATACTATATGCGCTGTAATGTTTAAACAATAATTTATTTAAGGTTAGTATTTTTTTATTAATTTAATTTTTTATATTAATTTTTAATTATAAAAATTAATTTGATAGATAATACTGAAGTTAACAGATGTTAAAAATTTTTCTGGAATTTTATAGCAATTAAATATAATTTTAAAGTGTCAATTTTAAAAATTTTTATAAAAAATTAATTACAATAAAAAAAATTCTTCTAAAAATTTTTATTAATTTTTAACATGTGAAATTTTTTAATTAAACTTTTTTTTTTAAATAAAATTTTAAAATAATTTTTAATATTTGCCAAATTCAATAACACTGAAGTTGACAGACATTAAAAATTTTTTTAGAATTTTATAACAACTAAATTATTATAAAAAAAATTTAATTAAAAAATTTCACATGTGAAAATTAACAAAAATTACAAGTGAAAATTTTTGGAAACATTTTTTTAGTGTAATTGATTTGTTAAAAAAATTTTTAAAATCAACAGCTGACGGCTAACTTCAGTGTTAACAACTTCAGTGTCATAATTAAATTATTAAAAAAAAATTTTCACATGTGAAAATTTTTAGCATTTTTTTTTTTTATTGTAATTAATTAATTAAAATAATTTTTTAAATTGACAGCTGATCGCTAACTTCAGTATCATTTTAATAAATAATAATTTTTGTAACGAATAAATTGAAGCAAAAAAAAAATTCATTAAAAATTTTAAAATGCAATTTTTAAAAAATTAATTTTTTTAAGAAATTTATTTTTCAAAAAAAAAATGATCAAGTGACAGCTAATTTTAATGTCATTTTTTAGTGAATTTTTGAATTACTAATGGCAAAATTTATAATAAAAGTCACTTAAAATTTTTTAATTAAATTTTTTCATACCTGAAATGACTTTTTTGACTACATTGACGTTCAAATTCAATGTAGAAAAATTTTTTTAGTAACATTTACCATAAATATCCCTCAAAAATTGCTAATGAAAAATTTTTATTTCCTAAAATGACATTTTTGACTGCATTGACGCTCAAAACCAACACACTTATTTTTTTTCATTCTTAAAATCTACTCTTCCGATTTTTAAGAAAATTTTTATAATAGTAAATTTTTTTACCTCAAAATTTCTAAAATTTCTTTCACCTTCAATTTCGTCTAATCTCATATTCTTCACATAATACCACCCAAAAAATTATTCACTCTCAAAACTTGTAAATAATGAACATGTAAGTAAAGTATTACCTTATTGAAATTTAAATTTAAAAAGTGACTTAATATCTATTATACCTAGCATATTTATAAATATATTTTACTGTTAACTAAAGAAATTATTGAAATTATCTGATTGTTAAAAATAACTAAAACACACGCGTTATTACTTATGACTACTGTTATACCTCATTATTTATTCATTCAATTTACCTTATTTATATATATATGTATATACACACATATATACACAAATTTTTTATATTATGAATGAAGAAGGTACATAATATGGAATTTCATGCCAGTTCAACCGAGCGTGACAGTAACAGGAATTTTCTTCTCTTATTGCCCTGAGAATTTCTTGGAACACTGATTTTTTATTTAAATATTTATATAAATATAATATATACTCATATATTTATTTATTTATATATTTATATATATATAAATTTGTAAAAAAAATTTTTTTTACAATCAAAATAAATTTTTATTAAAATTTAATAAAAGAAGAAATAAAAAAAAATTTTTTTTAATTACAAATTAAATAATAAAAAAAAAAATTGATTTTAAAAATTAAAAATTAAAAGAAGAAAGAAAATAAAATTTTTAATAAATTTTTTTTTTGCAAAATTAAAAAAAAAATTAATTACTTAAATAATTAATTTTAAAATTAAAAAATTAAAAGAAGAAATAGAAAAAAATTTTGTAATTTATAAAATAAAAAAAAAAAAAGTTTTTTTTATAAAAATATTCTTAATAAAAAAAAAAAAAAAGTTAAATTTTTTAATAAAATATCTTACCGAGTCTTTATCAAGTACTTTCTTACACCGGTTTCTCTCCCTCTCATCGTTCTCGTCCGTTCCCCCGGATTTTATTCCCCGTGTTAAAGTTAAAGCCAAGGGTACCCGCGGCCAGTCCACACTTATCCGGGGTTCGTGACGGCTGCTGCTTTCATTGTCCTTAAATTAAAAAAAAAAAAAATTAATTCTTTTTAAATCTAAAAAATATTTTTAAACAAATTAAAAAAAAATTTTTTGTGGTGTCTACAATTAATTACTTGTAATTTATTAACTATAATTATTTTTATTGAATTAATTAATAAGTACTGATAGTGGAAAATTTAGTATATTTATGTGAGTATATAAAAAAAAAAAATTTATATAAAAATCTAAAGTGAAGTAAAGAAGAAAGAGTAAAAAGGCGAAGGATCGAGTCTAACAACGGGGTCACTACCCTTGGTCTGGTGGCAAGGTCAACTGCAAGATCGTTCATCTTACTAGACTACTACTTAAACCTCTGTAATTTATATATAAGTATATAAATATATAAATATACATATATTTATTTATAAATAAATATCAGGCGATGGTTCCGTGATTTTTGGGCTGCAAGATTTAAATATACGTAAGTTTTTTTAATTGTTTAGTATAATTTAATTAATGACAATAATTTACAGTGTAAAAGGATAAAATTGAAATAAAAGAAGCTTTTTTTTCTACATTGACACTCAAAAGCAATGTAATTTTTTAAATCACATTAAAATCATAGTCAGTAACATCAAATTAAAACCACAACAAAAATTGCATTTGCACAAAAAATGATGTTATGCTGCATTGACGCTCATAATAAATGCACTGATCAGTAAAATCTAGTAAAAATACAATTGAAAAATTTTTTGATAAACTGTCAAGTTTTTTACTGTTGCATTGACACTTATAATCAATGTAATAATTAGTAACATAACATTAAAACTCCAATAAAAAATTGCATTTGTATAAAAAATGATTTTTTGCTGCTTTGACGCTAAAAATCAATGCGTAATTTTTTTACTTACTTAATTGCATAATTTAATTACTTTTACTCAATGTTTAAATTACTGTCGGCAATATTTATCATCAATGTCCTTTTAGGATTGAAATTAAAAGTTTTTATATACTCTAAAAACTAAAAATCAACACATTATTTTTTTGACATTATTTTTGGAACCACTGGACCGATTTTTATGAAATTTTCACATTTTTTTTTTACAATAAAAAAAAAAAATAAAAAAACTAAATTTCATCATTTTAAATTACTTAAATTAAAATTTTAATCTAGCTTAAATTCTAAAAATAATTCTAACTTATTAAAAAAAAAATTCTAAAGAAAATAAAAAGTCATTCCACCGAAACGAATAACCATGAACGAAAAGTTATCTTCTCTATTACATTACTATTACTTCAATGACATAACATAAAAATAAAATCAAAAATAAAAAATCTAACACAATTTATTCTATTCTATTACATTATATGTCAATGTTAATGTCAATGTCAACGAACTGTAAAACGCAATCAAGTATAAAAACATAAAACTAAACGGACATGACCATGTATGAGCGCGTAGAAAAATTAACTATTTTTTTACAATTTCCCTCATCATTCATTTCCTCTCATCTCATCTTGGATAGCACAGCATAATAATATAATATAATCTTGGAGATATATGTAAATATAATATACCTGTATTCACTTTATTTTTATTTTATTTTATTTAGCTTCAACTAGCTTAATATCCTGGAGATTTTTACCACATGTTACACTCTTGTAAGTTTAAACAAGTGAATGAATTCGCTTAACGGTATTGAAAACGGTCCAGAGTTAAGGCTCATACTCGCTTCAGTCAATAATATTCCTTCCGCGGGCAGTCTCATTATCCAAATTCGAGCCAGATTACCCTACAGCTCAATTTTTTAAATTATACTATTGTTCACTGTTATTAAATATGCTTACGGTTATTTTTATGTAATTTGTCTTATTTCTTCAAAAATTTTCAGTATCTTTTTTAAAAGTGGAATTTTGGCCGAAATTGAAATTTTTTTTTCTACAAATTTCTTGAAAAATTAATCTCTTTGATTGGAAAAATAAAGATTTTTAAGAAAAAAAATTTTTTTTCATTGAAGAAATAAATAAAAATCGAAAAATTGCTCGTAATGGTGATTTTTGCAAAAACAAAGAATTTGAAGCTTCGGAGCACTATGAAAAAAAAATCGCAGCACTTTGAATTTTTCAGGGATTTTAGGGGACACTTGGAGGTTGAAAAATTACCGACGATATCCTTTGTTCATCCATTTTATCCAAAGTTATACCAAGTTATCCAAAAATCCTTAATTATGCGAATTTTTGTCGTTTTTTCAGTTAAAGTTTTCAATTAAAAAAAAATTTTTTTTGATAAAAGCTATTCACGGTATCTTATAGAGAATATCGTGTAGTTTTCTAAATAAAAAATTATCAATTAATAATAAAGATGACGTTTGTATAAGCAAAGACCTTGACTCATTGATTTGTGATCGAACCAGAAGCAAAAAATGAGATCAAGTGCATATATGACTGCTTTATTTATATTATTAAGAGAATAACAAAAATTTTAGGGACAGTGTATTCATATGATAAAATATAATCATTTTTTTTTTCGAATTTCCTGAAAAATTCATCTCTTTGATTGAAAAAATAAAGATTTTTGAGAAAAAAAATTTTTTTCTATCGGAGAAATGAATAAAAATCGAAAAATTGCCCATAATGGTAATTTTTGCGAAAACAAAGAATTTCAAGCTTCGGGGCACTATGAAAAAAAAATCGCAGCGCTTTGAGTTTTTCAGGGATTTTAGGGGACACTTGGAGGTTGAAAAATTACCGACGATATCCTTTATTCATTCATTTTATCCAAAGTTATACCAAGTTATCCAAATATCCTTAATTATGCGAATTTTTGTCGTTTTTCTAGTTGAAGTTATCAATTCAAAAAAAATTTTTTTGACAAAAGCTTTCCACGATATCTTATAGAGAATATTGAGTAGTTTTTAAAACTATCCTTCGATTTACTATACGATCATTATTTTCAGAGTTATTAATTGTCAAAGTAAAAAAGTACTTTTTTGCCTTGACTGACGATAACTTTGCGGCAAATCATCGTACAGGTTTTTTAATTACGTCAAATTGAAGGGCATTAAATTTTCTAAAAAAGCTTTTCAGCGAAACAATGGAAAAAAATTTTTTGAAGCCCGTAGAATTTTTTTAAGACGAGAAAAAAATTTGGAAAATTTTTTTTTTGTGATTTTCTTAGGATTTCTCCAGACCCGCACATGATAAAAAATTTTCATGGTCATATCTGAAAACTAGACACTTGGAGCTACAATTTGCCTTTTTAATTTTTGCTGTAAGATCATTTTCCTCGGAGTTACAGCTCGTTGAAAATCATCCAAAACTTCCGGATTTTTGATAATTTTCAATTTTCTTAGCGGCAAGTTAAAAATAAAACTAAATAATTTGAGTGGCATAAAAAAAATCCTGTATTAGCCCGAGTAATTTCTTCCTCGAAAAAAAAAATAAAATTAACGACCTAACGGTAGCAAATTTGTCAAGGAAGGTATAAATAAATAACTGTATAAAAGACTGCCGCAAAAAAATCCTCAGATTTAAATAAAATCTAAAAAAAGGAGATGATATAAAAAAAGACCCGAAAGACGGAAGGCTCCAGACGGTGACGTAAGAATTACAGGCCCTAGAGATATATCAGGAGTAATTAAATGAATAATGCCTACGGACATACCTTATATTAGAAGGACTGCCTAAAAAACCGGTTGTAGTTGGCTAACTGGTTCCTCAAACGAAAAACGAGTTCGTTGACTTTGGAGTCTCTGGGTCAGTAGACTTGTCCATTTCTTCATCACACATCACATTTTATATGTGCGATGCATGCATTATAAATTAACATCGGTGACCTGAAAAAAAAAAATTTTTTTTTTATTAGAATACCAGCAACTTTGCAGCCACTATGTGACTGCCATGACTTGTGAATTATAAATAAATAAAATTTATTAAATAATGAATTTTGTTAAATTGCTCTGTACTTTCTTAAATATTGACGTTTTTAAATATGTAAGCTCATCCCGATGTTACACTCATCAAGAGCTTTCATTTGAGCACCCACATGCATTTTTGATATATTTTTCATATATTAATATATGTGATATATATAAATATATAAAATATATGAAAAATTTATGTGAGTACTCAAATGAAAGCTCTTAATGCGTGTAATATCAAAATGAGTTTATATCTTTAAAAATGTCAATATTTCTCAAAATATAAGGTAATTTTTTAATTAATGATATTTTTTAAGATATAAGCTCATCCCGATGTTACACTCATCAAGAGCTTTCATTTGAGTACCCACATGCATTTTTTATATATTTTTCATATATTCATATATATAATATATAAAATATATGAAAAATTGATGTGGGTACTCAAATGACTACTTTTTTTTACTCTCTTAATAATATAGACAATAAAATAAAAAGAAAAAAAAATAATGTGAGACCTAAGACTTAAAGAGATTACTCGGTCGTACGTGTTTACTCTTCCCAGGCATTTAAATTCAGCCAGTGTCCTGACAATCACAACTGAATTTAGAACATGCCGTGGGTGAATTATTAAACACCTGTACTGCTATTATATGGATAATATTGTAATACTACCTGCCAGTTTTTCATTCATTCCTCATTTCTGGTTGCTCTTCTAAAGGTTTCAGTTCAGACATGGACAAAAAAGTCTGGGTGATTCTCGCTTCGGCGATCTTCTGTCAATGGACGCACGCCCTTCCGGTTCCTGAGGAGGATGACTCACTCATCAGTAACAGGTAATATTTTTGGTATTTACGGGAGTGGTCATTTTTTTGGTAATTCTCTTTTGCGGTCACCTGATTTTTGTAAAAAAAAAAAAAAAAAAAATTTTATTTTGGCTTAATTAGAAGTCGAACTAAAAAATTATAAGATACTTTTATTTTTTTTTTATTTTTAATATTTAATTCAAATTTTTATTTTTTTATTTTATAGCTAAGTTTTTTACTCTGGAGTTTTTTGTAACTTGATTTTCAATTTTTGGATGAAATTTGGAAGAAACGGAAGTTCCTTGTAATTTTTCATAAAAAATTTTTTCAATCAAATTTAATGAATTAAATAATAAATTTTTTTTTTTTAAATCGTTAATTTTGCATTAAATTTTTAACCAAATACACGGCTAGTGGAATCTTAATTTACCTACATGTAAAAATTACAATTTTCAAATTTAATTATTTCATTAAATATTCCGGAAATATTGTTTTTTAATTTTTTTTATTAATTATCAGGCTACGTAGATTGAATTTAAAAATTTGAAGGAAGTTTTAAAAATTTGATCTCCTTAAAATAAATAAATAAATTTCTTCCAGAACCGAAATATCGATGCCACCAGGTGAAGAAAAAAAAGACGGAAAAGCAATCATACCAGTTTCAAGGCTGCCGACATCACCAGTAGACCTTCTACGGCCTGTCCAAAAAGTCCTAGAAGGAGAACTAAACAAGCCTCCGCAGGAGATGACAGCCATGCCAACAATTCCCGGGCACGCAAATTCTGAATGGAGCAGCATTTTACCTTCAATTCTGTCCGGAGATTCCGACTCCGAGCCGATTCAATTTTTCGAAGACTCTGAGATGACTGAAGACTCGGAAAAACCGATGATCCAGGTCCCGGTGATCACCATCGAGGAGCCGGTCCACCAGTACGAGACTCCAGAAGAGAAGCCAGTTTTCCAGATCCTCAACACCATTCCTGCCGACAAATTTAATAAAGATAATCAAAATTTACCTTCAGAACATAAAACAATTCCTGTTGAAGCCAAGCAACCGTCTGAAGAAACTAAGAATGATACCTTGAGCATCGTCTCCGAGACCCATTCCACTTCCGTCAAGGTTTCCGGGCAAGAAGTCAAGATCCACCAGGAAATTCCTCCAGTTCCTTTTAAGGAACAAGTTAAACCCACTGAAGCTTCCACTGAAGCTCCAGTTTTGACTACCCTGAAAATTACTACAAGTAAGCCTTTCAGTAGTTCTACAACAACGGAAAAACCTCACCTGGGCAGTGAAGTGTCTTCAACAGCTGCAACGCCAGCCAGCGAAGAAACTCCTCAGAAAAGTCAGACAGAAGCGCTGCCGACAGAACTTACTGATTCGATTACTAGCATGATCAACCAGGTCTCTGATGTTCTTCCTTCGATGATGATGGACGAGAAGTCCAAGGTGCCTGAAGCTGGCTCTGGAGATGGTTTGATTGATGCTGAAGGCTTGGAAAGCACTACTCCGGTGATTAAGAGTGTAACTACAACAGAAAAAGCTGAAATTAGTGATGATTTTGAATCAAAAACTGAACCAGCTTCAAAAGTTGAAACTTCTACGTCTAAAATTGAAGTTTCAACGATAAAAATTGAACCTTCAACGTCAAAAATTGAACCTTCAACGTTAAAAATTGAAGCTTTAACAAAAATTGAATCTTCAACATCAAAAATTCAAGCAATAGATTTAAAAATAGAAGCTTTAGAACCAAAAGCAACAACTTTATCAGAAGAACTAACCACTGTAACTCCAGAAAATAAATTATCAGAAGAAACGACTCTAAAATCAGAACCAGAAAAAATGACATCAATTACATCAGAATCAAAAACAGTATCCTCAACAGAAGCTTACTCAGACATCACAGAAAAGCCAATTTTAAGAATAAATATCACCGAGACAAAACAAGAGCTGAAGATTCCTGCAAATATTTCCGTGACAGAATCAACAATGGTGCGAATAAAGCTAACAGATCCTCTGAACAAGGTCCATGAAATTCTAGAGTCTTCTCCAGTGCAGCCGACGACTGTAGAAGTAGAACCCCTGGCGCTTCCAACCACAGAAGTGTCTGCTAACGGGCTCGCCAGCGGGCTGATCGCTGGGTTCACAGAGCCTCAGGAGACCGAGATGTCGATGGAGATGATCCAGTTTGACCAGCTTCCGATGGTCAGTGTCCTGAAGCTGGAGAGCTCATCCCAAGCTCCAACAGAGACTGCAGCGCCTAAAGTAGAATTGGTTACTGAAAAGGTTCTAGAAGCTGATCCAGAGTCGAAGACACCAGAGCCGCAAGTCCGGAAGGACCAGAAGAAAGAGACCAGCTTGGAGAAGACTGTAACCAGTGCGACTGAGAAAGAACCAGAAAGGTGGACGCTGATTCCCCAGACGAGTCCCAAGCCTAAAGAACCTGCCAGGACTGAGGCTCCATCTACTGGGAAGAGACCCAGTGTTATGCAGCCGAGCATTCCTGGAAAGCCAGAGCCTCCAAGGTCACCAGATCCACCTTCCCAGCACATCCCGCTGGATCATTCCAAGACTATGCCTGGCTTGGACTCGAGTGTCCTGAACCTGGAACCAGATGTTTTGTATTTTTCAAACCTGTGCAATGACTTGGCCTTCAACTTGTGGTCGGCGGTGAACCAGGGGCTCAGCAAGTCAAGATCTCTTGCGGTTTCGCCCTTTGGAATGACCAGCCTGCTTGCGATGATCTTCCTGGGAGCTAGAGGCCCCACTTCCAACCAGATGAACGACGTCCTGAAGCTGGATGACATCACGACCTTCAATCCTCACCTGATCTTCCAGAATGTCACTGACTCCGTAGCCTCCAGGCGGAATCAGGGAATCGCCAATGCTGTCTTTGTCAGAGAGCTGTTCGCTGACAAGCTCAAGGTCAACAAGCTGATGACCTTCTACAAGGAACAGGCCCAGAAGTTCTACGACGGGATCGTTGCGGAGGTAAACTTCTCCTTTGTCAGCAACGCTGTCAAACGCCGGACTAATTTGCTGATCAGGAAGCAGACTGGTGGACGGATCAGGGAGTTTGTCAAAGACAACAATTTGGTTCCACTCAGGTCACCTTTGGCTGCTGTTTCTGCTAATGTCTTCCAGACGGACTGCAGCTCGGGAAACGCAACTTCTGAAGGTCGTGATGGAGAACTGTACTTCGCAGTGGCGCCTACTGTTAAGCTGAGGAAGCTGGTTCCTGTTCCTGCTACGCTTTGGAAGGCTGGCGTTCTTGCTGGGTATGAAACTAGTCTAGATGCCACGGCAATTGCTCTTGGAGGGCTTGATAAAATGGTTTCCGTGATATTTGTAATTCCTGGGTCCCAGGGAGGGTTAGCTACTGGAGATAACTTGGAGAAACTTGAAGCTAGGATTGTTAATGGTGCTCTGCATGATGGCGCTTGGAATAAGCTGCTCAAGGTAATTATTCCAAGGCCTGGGTTGGAGCTTCAAGTTCCCAAGTTCAGTCACAAGAGTATTATTAATTCGACTGCTGCGTTGAAAAATATGGGCTTGGAAGATATTTTTGAGAAACATGCTAATTTGAGGGGAATCAATGATGTTGGCAAGGATTTACATCTTGCTGATGTTTTTCAGGTGAGTTATTTTATTTTAGTGTTTTTTATATTAAAAAATTAATTCTTAGATTTCTCTAGGCAAGTTTTTAATTGAAAATTACTTTTTTGGGTTTAAATTCCCGCGCGGCAGTGACGTAGTACTATATCCGCTTTGCAACGCCATCTTACAGAAAATTTAAGAACTAAATTTATCTCAAAGTGTTTTTATGATTATAAATCATAAATTGTATCTTTTTTTACACTAAAATTTTAATTTTTTATAATTAATTTATAGAAAAAGAAGAAATTATGATAAAAAATATTTACCATAATTAACTTCAAACAATTTTTTTTTAATAAAAATTTTTTTTCTGCAATAAAAAAACAAATTAAAAAATTGATTAATTTTTTTGATCTAAAAAAATCAAAAATAAGATAGTAATTTTTTTTTTTTTTTTTAGATGAATTTATTCAGCACTTGCGGGGATGAAAACTTCCTAGCAGGCAAGCACCACGAAGAAGTCTACCCGGCTAGCTCGCAAAGAAACGCACGGTCTGAAGAAATCGAAGAAAATTCAACGATCGGTCAAGAAAAAATTGATACTTACTATGAAAGCGAGGCAGAACGGATAGCGCGCTTCACTCGTCAAGTTGACAATGAAAAGCCGAGGTTAAAGCTCGACAGGCCGTTCTTGTACTTCGTCAGACATAACCCCACTGGATTAATACTCTACATGGGTCGCTTTAATCCGCGACTTATTTCTTAAAATGGCTTTTTTATATTAATTAATTAAAACATAAAATCATCAATTCCTTGAAATGAATTTTGCTCACACTCTGATAGAAAAATAACAGTTAATTTTTAAAATTATATCTTGATCATTTTCCAAACTATTGTTGATAAGTTTGGCCGATGATCGAAATATTAGACAATATTAATCTTAATATAATTATATTCATTAATACTAGCAATATATAAATTAATTAACCATAAAGTATTAATAATTAAAATTTAACTATTATTTTTTAAGTTTTTAAATAAATGTAAATAAATAAACTGTAATCTGGGTATGAATAAAAAAAAAACTATCAAATATCCATTTTTCTTATATAATTTAGATAAAAAATATGAAAATATATCATGTAAGCAAATTATTCGGAACATGATTGGTCAAATATATCATAAGCATGAAAATATATGCAAATCTGAAAGTCAGGCGCAAATTTGAATTCTAGTCTTTAAATTTAATTTTTAATTTTTTTATTAATTATTAAGCTATGTAGATTGAATTTACAAATTTTTAGGAAGTTTTAAACATTCCTGATCTTAATCTAATATTTTTACAACGCCAACATAAATATTTTTAAATTCCGCCGTGCGGTGGCGCCACTTAACAAATCTAATGGCGTCACTATCGATACAATAAAGATTCTAAAGAAGAAATTTTAAATTGAAAAAATTAATTGTTAAAAAACTTATTCTTCAAACTTTCCAAAAAAAATTTTCAATTTTCTTTAATATGTAGTAAATATTTTCGTAATAATTCAATAAATTAATTCATTGAAGCGATAGTACGCTGTGATAGGTTACGAAACTTTCTAACCTGATCGCGCACATCTGGACTAAGCAATTCATTTTTCTTGACAAAATCCACCATGTCCAGACTCAAATCATCAACGCAGACATTTTTAGTCGGATTAGAGTGAGTGTGAAATGTACACTTCGTAGGCAAAGCGGCCATTTTGTGAACATATCCAAAATCTTCCAAGCAAACTATCTCATACGGAAATTGAATAATCGTCTCGAAGATTTTCTTTTCATGCAAGCTGTTAACATAAACAGTCGCACGATTAGCATAAGCAAAAATGCGAAAGAAAGTATCCTTTATTTTCGACGCAGGAACAAAACCGTCGTTCCATTTTGTTCCGTACTTATCGTAGACATTAACATCGTACGCCACGCGAACTTCGGCCATTTTGTTTATGTCTACGTTAGGCGGCTTGACGACGAACCATTGATGAAAAACAATGGTTCCTCGGCTATTCAAGCCGTAGATGCTCAGTTCTTTGAAGAAATACTCTCTAGATACGAAGTAACCATTGAAATGAATCACCATTTGCATGTGATTCGACATTTTGAGCGTTTCTATTTGAACATCGTAACTGCCCACCAACCAATGCGCCATTTCTATCGCGTTTATCACCGCGCAGTAATTTTTACCGGGTTTTTCATGGTAAGGACAAGTTGTAGACACTACTGGGCTCTTCAGGTAACCTAACTCTTCTAGGTACTCGACGTTATAAAGATGTCTTCCAAGGAAACCGTTGAGCAATTTGTGATAGTATTTGTTTCTTAAATAAACTGTGCTCGTTTTTGAAACAAGCTTCGTTAATCTCCGGCGGAATTGATCTACTTTGAAGAAACCCGCTGATAGCTTCACGCCGTAGACACGTTTGAAGGTTTCGTATTTCGAGTCTTTTGTCGGGTCGATGTAACACGGCAACTTCGTTACGATTGTCGTGGAATATTTTATCTCACTTTTTTCATTTATTTCGCACTGGTAGTACTCAATTATATAGAATTTTTTCTGGTAAATCAAGCCGCTGAAATCGATCACTAACTTCATTTTTAGTTTTGATTTATTTATTCTTTTTCTTTATCTAATATATAAGTTAAAAATTAAATTTTCTTTTGGTTTGAAGTTCTGGTTCGGAAATTCGGCCGATAGATGGCGCTGAGATAAGCTATGACGTCAGCTGTACTATGATGCAATTTTTTTATAATGTTTAATTTGACTTCTAAGTTAAAATAATATTTTTCTTGTTTTTAAAGTCATCTTAAATTTTCTTAATTTATTTTTTAAATAATTACTAATGCCCATATTTTTTTATAAAAATATTTACTGTATACTGAATTTTATTACTAATATTTCTTCTTGAAGTTTAAAAGCCGAATTTTCAGTTTAAAAATAAAAATACGATTTTTTTTTTTTTTACAAATTTGATACTTTTTTCTTTTATTTTTTAACTTTTTTCGTTATTATGTAATAACAAAAATAATTTAAGAATAATTACTTTGAAAATTTTGTAATTAAATTAATAAATAGAATTTTCAAATGAAAAATTTAATTATCAAATTTAAAAATGAAAATTCTAGATTAATTATTAAAAAAAAAAATAAAACACATTTTTCTTTATATAAAAAAAAACTTCGTCGAAAAGTAAAACCAAACTATTTAAAAAAAAATATTAATTCAAATTTCGCGGTCTTAAAAAAAATGACCTCAAGCGCATGCGCAACTTTTCCCGCACAATTTCAAACGGCGCCGTCTATATTAAAACGCGCGCACCAAGCTTATTGATCCTCTCCAGGTGCGTAAACTTATTCCGAGCCCAAAAAAAAATTAACCCGACTTAAAATCTAAAAAACAAACCCACAAAATTCCTCAAAATACCAAAAAAAAAAATTAACTAAAATAATTCTTACCTTTGGCAGGACAAATAGTGTTTTAGTGATGTGAAAAATCCGGAGAAAAAGCAACGGCGTCATTTGAGGAACATGAAGGAACACTTTTTCTCAAACGCACCTGATGTCTTAATTTTGATTGGCTGTAAGAACCGGCGTCACTAAAAATTACCCAGAATGCTTAGTAACGCAGCCGCATTTTCAATCGACAATTGTCGTGTCATTCTTCTCCCTCAGCTCGTCGCCCAGTTCAGACGCGTTAGTAATTCTTCTCGTGTACAGTAGTTTTATTTCTCCAAAAAATAGTAACTCAGTGCTAGGTTATTTTAAATTAATTTAATATTATAAATTAATTTAATTATTTATAATATACACATATATTTTAATATTTATAAATTAAATATTAAAAATAATTATTAAAATGGCTGATCAAGATAACAAAGATTTTACCGAAGATATTACTGATCAAAGTTATGATCAAAACGGTGATGCCCCGCAAAACGAGACTGGAAATGGCGGTGATGCCGGTGACGCCAATGAGAACGGCCAGGATTCACAGGATGACAAGTAAATTATTTTTTATTATTGTTATTATTTATTAAACTTTTTTTTTTTTTAATGTTTATTTATTATTATTCTTTTTGATTCACTCTATTTTTTTTAATCTTGGATTTTTTATCATTCCTCCTCCTCACTTTTATTTTTTCAAAATGGCGCGGATTAAATAACATTTTGTTCATTCATTTAATCCACTTCCATCCGAATTTTTAGTTTTATTATTATGGAGTTTGTTTTAATGTTATTTTTTTTATAATATTTATTTAAGACGCGTTTGTGTATTTTTTTTTGGTGATAATTTTATTTTATTAATTTTTTTTTTTTTTTTTTTTTTTTTTTTTTTTTTTTTTTTTTTTTTTTTTTTTTGTGTGCTTAATTGTCGCGTGTACGCCGACGCCGGTCAGAATGACGCTCATTTTTTCACAAAATGGCCGACGGCATTTTTCGTGATTTATTTTATTAAAATTAAATTAATTTACTTAATTTTTTTTCTAAAAATTTAATTTTAATTTTTTTTCGTACAAAATTGAAATTTCATTATTTTTAAGAATTTTTGGATTAAATTCACAATAAAATTATTTTTAATAAATAATAATTATAAAAATTAAAATTTGACAATTTTTAAGAATTTTTTTTTTTTTTTTAATTAAAAATGAAATTATTTTTATTTTAAAATAATAATAAAAATTCAAATTAGATAATTTTTGAATTTACAATGAAATTAATTTTATTAAAAAATTATAAAAATAAAAATCTTACAATTTTTAAGAAAAAAAATTGTCGAGTGTCAAAAAAAAAAATTATTATAAACAACTCCATAAAAAATATTTTCTAAATTTTTATATATTTATTTAAAAAAACAAATGTAATTTTTTACACCAGAAATAACTCCCAAAAAAAAGAAAAAATTAATCAAAGGTAGTATTAAAAAATATTTTTCAAAAATTTTTCCCCCTGAAATAAAAACCTTGCCAGTAAACAAAATAAAATATAAAAACTTGCATGTGTCTACTTAAGTTAGTAATAAAATAAACGTAAACTAATAATTGATTTTATAAAAAAAAATTTTTTCAGCATAATCACAACAATATAAAATATATAATTAATCAATTAAAAATCCCTCGCGTTGTCAAAAAAAAAAAAAATTGTAGCAATAAATGAACAAATTATAATTAAAAACTGACCAGCCGAAAAAAATTTTTGTTTTGTTTGTTTGATAAATTTTGTATTGCAGCTATGGTAAATCGATTGACTATTTACAAATGAGTAAAATAATATTTTAACTGAAAGTAATTAAAAACTAAACTCATGAGTAGAGTGAGATGATAATGACAAGAGTAATAAAATCCATTTCAAAGTCTTCAAATAAAAAGTCGTCTTCAGGTCTTCAAGCACTGGATAAATAAAATAAATAATAAATATTATAAATAAATAAAATAAATTAATATAAATGTCAGAGTAGTTGCTAAAAGTAAAAGTATTGAACCAGATATATACCAACAAAAATAATTTTCCTGCTGGATCACGCAGTAGAGTCTCTAAAAAAAAAATTTTGGAAAGTTTGTTAGCACAAATTGGGTCTAAATGTAAAATATCAATGTAAAGAGAATTGAATTGAATGATTTAATGATAAATGGTCCATACGAACTACGTCTAGGTTTCGAATCTAAAACATTAATCCACATTACAACACACAGCAGACAGGAGTGCAATTAACCGAACGTTTATGTGGCTTGATCTGCAGGTAAAGAGCAAACAGATCCAGAAAACAGATCCAGATACAAATATAATTGGATGAGATGATTGGATGATGAAATTGATGATGATGATGATGATGGTGGTGGTGATGGTGATGATGTTGAATTTTGGATGTGTGATCTCATCTGCTACTACGTGGTGGAGATACTATCAATCAATTTGACAATACTCTGGAGTATCATGACTGGTGCCTACGGTATTTATCACCAGCCCTATGACGATTTATTGCAAACGAAATCTATTTATTCGAAAATCTATTTCAATCACGAATTTAATAAATATTCACTTTATTATCTCTTCATGCCCGAGTTATAGTCAATTCGAGATCTACTTTGCTAAATTGTTAATCAGTCAATCGAAGTTATACATATACATACATTCCAATAGTCGAGAATTGTTGTTGCGTATTAGTATTATTATTATTATTATTACTATTATTATTATTACTGTTACTATTATTATTATTATTATTATTATTATTTTTATAAAATATTTTGTTACAAAATAAGCTGTGCCATGTAATAATTCATTTATTTAATGTAAAGTTTTTTTAAATTTGTAATTTTTAGTGAATGTCGGAATTACTGTGGACAATTTTTTTTTTATAATATTTTTTTAATGGAGACAATTTTTAAAAAATTGATAAAGTTTGTCAAATTTTTTTTTTTTATTTAAAAAAAAAATAATTTTTTTTAATTAAAAAAAAAAAAGTAATTTGTATTATTGAGAGAATAAGAACAATTTTGTGTTCAGGACAGTCAATTTATTACAAGAATTTAGGCTGCATTCAAAAATGCTCTATCTCTGGATACATAATTGAGAAATGACCTAGTATCTTGTGAACTATTAACATTTTTTTAGATATAAGCTCATCCCGATGTTATACTAATCGAGACCTTTCATTTGAGTACCCACATCAATTTTTCATATATTTTATATATTTATATATATGTATATATAAAAAATTCATGTGGGTACTCAAATAAAAGCTCTTGATGAGCATAACATCGGGATGAGCTTATATCTTAAAAAATATCATTAATTAAAAAATTACCTTATATTTTGAGAAATATTGACATTTTTAAAGATATAAGCTCATTTTGATATTACACGCATTAAGAGCTTTCATTTGAGTACTCACATAAATTTTTCATATATTTTATATATTTATATATATATATGTATATATAAAAAATATATAAAAAATGCATGTGGGTACTCAAATGAAAGCTCTTATTGAGTGTAACTTCGGGATGAACTTATATCTTTGAAAATATCACTAATTAAAAAATTACCTTATATTTTGAGAAATATTGACATTTTTAAAGATATAAGCTCATTTTGATATTACACGCATTAAGAGCTTTCATTTGAGTACTCACATAAATTTTTCATATATTTTATATATTTATATATATATATGTATATATAAAAAATATATAAAAAATGCATGTGGGTACTCAAATGAAAGCTCTTATTGAGTGTAACTTCGGGATGAACTTATATCTTTGAAAATATCACTAATTAAAAAATTACCTTATATTTTGAGAAATATTGACATTTTTAAAGATATAAGCTCATTTTGATATTACACGCATTAAGAGCTTTCATTTGAGTACTCACATAAATTTTTCATATATTTTATATATTTATATATATATATGTATATATAAAAAATATATAAAAAATGCATGTGGGTACTCAAATGAAAGCTCTTATTGAGTGTAACTTCGGGATGAACTTATATCTTTGAAAATATCACTAATTAAAAAATTACCTTATATTTTGAGAAATATTGACATTTTTAAAGATATAAGCTCATTTTGATATTACACGCATTAAGAGCTTTCATTTGAGTACTCACATAAATTTTTCATATATTTTATATATTTATATATATATATGTATATATAAAAAATATATAAAAAATGCATGTGGGTACTCAAATGAAAGCTCTTATTGAGTGTAACTTCGGGATGAACTTATATCTTTGAAAATATCACTAATTAAAAAATTACCTTATATTTTGAGAAATATTGACATTTTTAAAGATATAAGCTCATTTTGATATTACACGCATTAAGAGCTTTCATTTGAGTACTCACATAAATTTTTCATATATTTTATATATTTATATATATATATGTATATATAAAAAATATATAAAAAATGCATGTGGGTACTCAAATGAAAGCTCTTATTGAGTGTAACTTCGGGATGAACTTATATCTTTGAAAATATCACTAATTAAAAAATTACCTTATATTTTGAGAAATATTGACATTTTTAAAGATATTTTTTTTAATGATTAAAAATTTTATAAGTAATAAAAAAAAATTAATATGATGATCTTAAAAGTCAGTTCTGCTACTGAGTATTATTGACGACAATTAGGCTTCTGATGCAAAAAAAAAAATTCTAAACTAAATTAAAAATCTTTCCTGACAAAAGATACTAATTAGAAAAAAAAAATTTCAGATTATGGCAGCCGGCGATCACGTGATAAACAACAAAAAAGTAGATCCCAAAAAAGCGAAAGCGCGTCATGGTAAAATCTTCGTCGGTGGTTTGTCGACGGAATTATCTGACGATGATATCAAGAGTTTCTTCGATAAATTTGGCAAAGTAAGTGTTCTCACAATTAACCTCTTCAATTTTTTAATTGAAAATTAAAATAAATAAATTAATAAATTGATGAATTTGAATTAACAGATCGTCGAAGTCGAGATGCCCTTCGACAAAACAAAGAGCCAGCGCAAAGGATTCTGTTTCATAACTTTCGAGTCTGAGCAAGTTGTCAACGAGCTTTTGAAGACACCTAAACAGACCATCAACGGTAAAGAGGTAAGTTGGTCACTTGAATGATGAAAAAAAAAATTTATTTGATTAATTATTAGCAACCTTGCAGTCACTATGTGACTTGTGAACTATAAATGAACAAAATTTTGCTTTATTAAATAATGACTGTAATTAAATTGCACTGTACTTTTTTAAATATTCAAGTTTTTAAAAATATAAGCTCATCCTGATGTTATACTCATCAAGAGCTTTCATTTGAGTACCCACATAAATTTTTGATATATTTTTCATATATTAATATATGTGATATATATAAATATATAAAATATATGAAAAATTTATGTGAGTACTCAAATGAAAGCTCTTAATGCGTGTAATATCAAAATGAGCTTATATCTTTAAAAATGTCAATATTTCTCAAAATATAAGGTAATTTTTTAATTAGTGATATTTTCAAAGATATAAGTTCATCCCGAAGTTACACTCAATAAGAGCTTTCATTTGAGTACCCACATGCATTTTTTATATATTTTTTATATATACATATATATATATAAATATATAAAATATATGAAAAATTGATGTGGGTACTCAAATGAAAGGTCTCGATGAGTGTAACATCAGGATGAGCTTACATCTTTGAAAATGTCAATAGTTCACAAGATACAAGGTAATTTCTTAATTATGTATCTAGAGATTTTTTCACTAAAAAAAATTTTTAAAATAGGTCGATGTCAAAAAAGCAACCCCCAAACCCGACGGCATGGGAGGTATGCGCGGCGGAGCCGCCGCTGGTCGCGGAGCGGCACGTGGTGGTCGTGGGGGCCGAGGCCGTGGTTTCGGTGGCCAAGGATGGAGCCAAGGTGGCTACGGAGCCGGTGGATACGGCGGTGGTTACGGACAAGGAGGTTACGGTGGTGGATACGATGGCTATGGTAGTTATGACTATTATGGCGGTGGATATGGCGGCTACGGTGGTTACGACTACACCGGATACGGTAATTCAAAGATTTAATACTTTTATTGTTTTCGTAATTCGAATTTTATTTCATTGAAATACTTTGAATTCTCATTGATTGATGAAAAATTAAAAATAAAATTATTAAAAATTTAAATTATATCTTTTTATTATGGGAAACAAAATATCTGTTTTTTATCTTTGACATATCGTTCTCTTGGTAGTTAATCTTATTTATTATTATTAATTTTTATTAATAATAATAATAAGATTTTTTTTAATTATAATTATTTTAATATATTATAATGTTCAAATTTATTTTTAACAATTTTATTTTTAATTTTTATTCTTGTTTAACTATTTTTTCTTTTTTTTTTCATACTAACACTTTCATTTTTTGGTCTTTGGTTCAAAATTATTTTTTTTTTAATTTTTTTTTTCGTCAAAAAAAAAATTAAATTATTGAATAAATATAAAAACACGGTATTTGATAAATTTGTAAATTTTTTTCTCAAAAAAAAAAAAATCCAATTTTAATTTACTAAAAAATTTTTTTTTCGTTTTATAAATTTTAGAATTTTCTTCAAAAAAAAATTTTTTTTCGTTTTTAAATCAAATTACTTAATAATTACAAAAACACGGTCTTTTATAAATTTTCAAAAATTGAATTTTTTTTTTTTCCAAAATTTTTTTTTCGTTCCAAAAAAAATTTTTTTTCAATTTTTTTTTTTTTCCTTTTTTTAAATTAAATATAAAAACACGGTATTTTTTAAAATTGTAATAAATTTTTTTTTTTTTTTATATAATGATGATAATGTCAATTGTAATTCATTATTTATTATTACTGTAAATTGTATTTGTTAATACCGTGTGTTCCATGTCATTGAATAACATATGCAGACGGCTATGGCTATGGCGGTAGTTACGACGGTGGCTACAATGGTGGTCGCGGTGGTGCACGCGGTAAAGGTACGCATTAGCGTTCCTTAATCATTTAGTTATTTTTGTTTTGATTTAATTTTTTTTCTTCACATTTTTCAAACCTGAATCCTCGATTTAAAATAAAAAAATTCGTATCGAAATTATTGCTTGTACACTCTATAAAAAATTCTGTCAACTATTTCTATCAAAAAAAAAAAACCCAGAATTTTTTTAAGCTTACTAATCCTAAATTAAAAAATACCACACTGACACTTACCACGTGGTTTATTTTAATGAAACATTTCCTGATAAATTCCTCTCACAAAAAATTTTTTTTCACTTACACATTGCTTCTCCCTGGCTAAAAAAAAAAAAAAAAGAAACAATATTTATTTTCATTAATTTTTTTTTTTCATTTAAAAAATTAATTTAAATAAATAATAAAATAAAATAGGTAAAAAAAAAAAATCTTAATAATAATTAATAATTAATAACAAAAAACGTTATTTTTTGGGACACAGCCTACAGCTTACTACCTTAGCCTGTAGCCTCTTTAGTAGTTATTTTAATAATTTATAATTAATAAATTAATAAATATTACACTTAATAATAAATTAACAATTAGCAGATATCCATCATTATTTTTTTTTTATTATTTATTTATATTAATTTACTTCACACTTTGTGTATATCTGCAGAGTATTTTTTGTTTTTAATCCTTAATTATTTATTAAAAAATAAATTAGTAATTTAAATAATTTTTTTTTTTTTTCGAACGTAGATGTAGAATTAATAGTTGTAGTAATTGTAATAATATTTACAATTATTTTTTTTAAAAGTTAAATTTTTTTTCTTGTTTTTGTTCGATTAATGATAATTCTTTTTTTTTATTTTGTTTTTATTACTTGTAAAATAATCAACATAAAATCAATTGCATAATGAATGAATTTCAGGAGGCTCAGGCTACGGAGGCAAGCAGAGGGGTGGTGGTGGTCGCCAGAACCAAAGGCACCAACCCTATTAATTTGGGGATTCCGTTTATCGCGAGCTCAATTATGCTGTTTAAATCATTCATTTACCACTGGTGAGTGTCCCCTAATTCTCTGACTATAACTTTATCCTTCTTTTTGTGTCGCTGTTTTTTATACTCATCCGTTACTATGTGTATTAGTTGTTATTGATGTATGTGACTAATTATTTTAATAAAAAAAATTATTTACTAAAAAATTATTTAGTAAAATTATTTACTAAAAAAAAAATTTATTTTTATTTATACAGTCAAAATTTTTAAATAATTTTTTTTTTTAATAAAAATTTTTTAAATAATTTTTTTTTTAATATATTTTTTTTTTAATAAAAATTTTTTAAATAATTTTTTTTTTTAATAAAAATTTTTTATATTGAATTTTTTTTAAGTGCAATTTTTTACAAAATTGCAATTATTTAATTAATTATATTAAAAAAAAAAATTGTTGCAATTAAAATTTAAAATTTTTGTTAATTCAATAGTAAATATATTAATTTTAATGTCTAAATTGTTAAATATTTTTTTGCACTTGAAAAATATTCAATTTTATTTTTTATTTGTCAAATTAAGTATCAAACATTTTTTTTTATCAAAAAAAAAATTTTTTTTTGCAGTTGAAAATTTTTTTTAATTTAAAATTACGGTTCAAATTCTTATTTTACTAAAAAAATTTTTTTTTTGCACTTTTAAATTGTTAAATTAAGCGTAAAAAATTTTTTGTGCTACAAAATTGTTTAATTTTATTACAAAATTGTAAAATAAAAGCTTAAAAATTTTTTTTCGTTCAAAAAAAATTTTTTTTGTAAAATGATGGCTAGAAAATTTTATTTGCATTTAAAAATTTTTTAAAAATAAAATTATGGTTAAAATATTTATTTTTATTTAAAAAGCATTTTTTTGCACTTTTAAATTATAAAATTAACGATAAAAATTTTTTTTTTACCAAAAAAATTTTTTTTGCCCTTCAAAATTATTTAATTTTATAATAAAATTATAAAATTTAACGTTAGAATTTTTTTTTTTGCATTATTAAACTTTAAAATTGTAACATAGAGGTTAGAAATTTTTTTTTCCCCCAAATAAATTTTCTAGCTACTTAAACTTCACATTTAATTGCACCAATAATTCACAAAAAAATACTAAAATAATTTTTTAACCCCCTCCAAGCTCAATTCGTCCAATTAGTCCCTTTTTAGTAGCTTTGTTCCTGTAGTATAAAATTATATAAAATTTTTCATAAGAATAGTTCAAAAATTGCCCGATTGGCGCCAGTTGTTTTCGGCGCGAAACAATGAATTTTTAAAAATCCGAAATGCATGACCCTCTAAAATAATATTTAATCCGACAAAATAATAAAAAATTGAATTTTTTTCAGGTCTTCAAACTTACAGCAAAATACATAATTCATTGAATCATCATTCCATAAAATCATCGCGTCATCAACAAAGCAGACAACTGCCGCAAAATAATTATAACAATCAACAACAAGATTCGCAACATCAAAAGAACCACCAACAAACCAATGTATCATACATGCGTTAAAATTTGTCCGGCCCTAATGACCTCACAATTTATTATTAATATTTAATAATTAATAATTAATAATAATAAATACTGATAATAATAATTAATTTTTTTTTTTAATTGTAAACAAAATTTTTCTTTTTACAATTCAATTTATATATTCTTAATTCACAAAATATCTAAAAATAATTTCCGATTAACAATTTATATTTTTTAAATTGTTTATTAACAATTTAAATGATTTATTATTGCGTAGATAAGTTGAGCTAAAATTATTTTCACCGAATCCTCAATCTTTTGTACAGAATATTTTTCATGCATCATCTTCCCCATTTAATTAATTAGTTCTTTAATTAATTAATATTTAATGATACTAAAATTTAAATAATAATAAAATAAAGTTAAGAGTTAACAAATTAGTTTACGTAATTAGAAATAACGTTTTTTTTTTTTGTCTACTTTTTTTTATTTGTCTATTTATCGATTAATAAACAAATAATTACTGTAATTTTTTTTTGTCTTTTTAATTATTATTATTATTAATTATTAATTAATTTTACTGGATATTTTTTATAAAATAGTCTGGAATATTGTGAGTTCAATGAGATTTTTAAACAATTTATATTGTTTAAATTTTTACTACGTTTATTTAATTAGAATTGTAAGCTAATGAACAAATTAATAATAAATATGTAGTAATAAAATTATTAAGTATAAAACACGATTTTTTTTTCATTGTTCGGGAGGCTATATGTTAGAATTTTTTTTTTTTATAAATTACTTAATTTTTTTTTTTAATTTATTTTTGAGTTCAAAAAATAATTTAGTTAAAGTAGAGAAAAAAAATTTTTTTTAATTATCATTAATTGTCGGAGAAAATCGCCTTTGTTTCAGAACAATTTTTTCATTGTTCTTAGAACTCAAGCGCCATCTGGAGGTTTGTTTAAAAGTAACTAAATTTTAGCGCCAATTTTTAAATTTCTCATTTGAGCAAAAATTAAGTTTGAAAATTTTTTTGCAGTTCTCAGCGCTCTCGTGCGGCAGAATTGGGAACTATATTACCCAGAATTCCTTGCGAGGTGCTATATAATGCTGGGAATTAGTAGAAGAGTTCTTTTTGGAATCCGGCAGCCGTAGAGTGAACACGTGGTCAAGTTATAATAAATTAAAAAAAAATTAATTTAATAACCACGTGTTAAGTCTTAAATACTTAACTATAAATATGTGTAAAAATTATTTTTATTTTATTAAAATTAATTGGAGGGATAAAAATGGCTGACCGTCGTATTAACAAGTAAGTTTTTTGTTTTTTTGTAAAATTTAATTTTTTAAGAAATTTTTTGTTAAAATAAAATTAAGTAACGTGATGATTTATCTTAGGACACCTTCAGACAACAGAATGGCACTGTTGTATGAGACTAAAAAAATTTTATAAACTCTGATTTTTATTTTTTGAATATTAAAAATTTTTTATGTTATTAAATTTTTGGTATAAAATTAATTATTCGTTTTTTTTTTGTTTGTAGGATAATATCGAAGAAATTATTTTGAGTGAAAATTAAAACGTGGCTCCTGCATAATTTTCAGCATGGAATTCTTTGATGACCACGTGGCGATGGATTGATGAATTTTATGTAAGTAATTTTAAATAATTATTTTTTATAAATTTTAGAAGAATATTGAAAAAAAATAAAATTTTAATTTTTAAATTAAATTTAATAAAAAAAATATTTAATAATTTTAAATGATGATTTTAATAGTCAGTTCTGCTACTGAGTATCATTGACGACAATTAGGCTTCTGATAAAATTATTTTTTAAATTCTTAATTATTTAAAATAAAATTTTTAATAAATTGACAAAAATTTTTTTTTTCTTCTTTTTTAGATTTTCCTACGAAGAGATTGATTGTATGAAAAATGGCGGCAGAGAAGAAGCGGAATTTTAAGAATTCCAAGTTGATTCAACATCAGATGATTAAATAAAAAAAAAAATGTCAGTAATAAAATTACTGACTAAAATTTAAATTATTTTTTTTTTTTTTAAATATGTAAAAACTTTAATTCTATATCCATGTAATGAATAATTGAAAAAAATAAAATTTTTTAACTGTAAAATTAATTTTTTTTCTTATTTTAAATTTAATAAATTATTAATTAAATTTATCCCTACTTGTAAATAATAATTATATTCCTGCAAATTTATAAATTTTTTTAGATTAAAAAACTAAGACAATTTTCAAATAATGAAATTATGAACTCCAAATGATTGACGAAAATTCCAGTTGAGAAATTGAAAAATCTAATTATGAATTTTTTAATTAAAGCTTTTTTGAAGCTTGGCGCTTCAATATTTGATGCTGCATTAATTTAAGATGGCGTTCCAGTCAAAATTATACCACGTGACCTCATTTGACGCTCTAGTATTATCTAGATTATATTGAAAGTGATATCTGAATTATACTCAGATTGTAATCTGGATTATACTAGCTACTATCGGAATCTTTTTTTTTTTTACTTAATTTTTGTTAAGAAACTTTTTTTAAGGTATTTTTTTTAGCAAAAATTTTACTTGAGATTGACAAATTTAGGTTAGAATTTTTGACAATTTTGAAATTTTTAAAACAAATTAATTACTATAAAAAAATTTTTGTAATTTGCATTTATATTTTTTTTTTGTTTCAAAGTGTGAAATTTATTTATTAAATTATTTTTCATAATAATTTTTAATTTTAAAAAAAGTCTAAAAATTTTGAAAATTGTCTCTTGATTAGTGAAATTTTTTTTTTTTATATTTGAGGTTAAAATTTCCTAATTTTTTATAGGTAAAATTTATTTTTTAAAAAAATTATTTATAAATAATTAATAAAATAATTTATAAACAATTAAATAAATTATTAATATTGCAAAAAAAAAAACCCAAAAGAAGTAAATTTGTAGTAACTCACCACTAGCGCCATCTGCGGTAACTATGCTAATTAAAAACGACAAGTACGTTATAATTCCCATTATTCACCGGCATTTGCAATGAAAAAAAAAAAAAAAAAAAAATTAACCACTTGAGTATTATTTCTTGTATTGAAATCAAATCAAGACAAACGTTAATTAGAAATACAACAAGTTATTAAAACTTCAACTGTAAATTATCACCGCAAATTTTGAAACACATGTTAAATATATATTTCTTAATTAAAATTATTTTTAAAGAAGCAACAATTATTATTTAATAATTATTTTAATTTTAAAATAAAAATATCGTGAGTTTTGTATTTATACTTACAAGCCGCAAGTTCTTATCTTAAGTTGAGCCGTCAACAAAGCGTCAGGTTGCTGATTCTTGAAGCTGAAGAAATTCCTAACCTCAATCGTCAGCCAGGTAATAAAAAATAATCTGAAATAAAAAATTACAAAAATTAATTAGTTACTTGAGATTAATCATAATAATAAATAATAATTAATTAATTATTAATAGTAATAAATTTAGCCGAAATTAGAATTTATTAAGGTCTTATCGGGTAACCTCCAAATATTAATGCATTTCTGTAAAATTATCGGTGAATATTTTTAAAAAATTTTTGGATGAAAGTAAAAATATTAGTGATAAATATATTAAAAAAAAATTACACTTATTAAAGTGTATTAATGAAGAGAAAATTAAATTCCGCCATTAGCAAATGTTAAGGAGGTTCGAGCGTAATTTATGAATTAAAATAATGTTTAAAAATTTTTTTTTAACTTTCAGTCTTCCCAATATTCGTAAAAATTATTTATTTTAATTTAAAATAATTTAATAATTGATGATTTTTACTTATTTAATAAAATTACTTTAGTATTTATTAATTACGTATTTATTTATACGAATACTTAATTTCAAAGCTGAAAATTGTAAATTAAATTCGCTGGAACCTCCTTAAATAAATAAAAAAAATTGTCCGGTTAAGTAACTATAATTTTATTCCTTACCAAGCGTTAAACAAAATGTCGGACAACGAGCGTGACCTTGAACTAGATCTGGAAGATAGTGACAGCAACGAGGACATAGAGATGGCGCAGCTAGAGTGTTTAGTTACCGACGTGGAAGAATACAAGTACAAAATACTCGGGCCAGAAGAAATAGTCTCTGAAATGATAGAAAAAATAAAATCAGTGAACTTGATCCTCCAGATTTCTAGCACAACAACGCGAATATTGCTCCATCATTTTAAGTGGGACGAAGAGAAGCTCCTAGAGGCGTATTTTTCCAACGACAGAGCCGCCATCTTTAAGGCAGCTGGCATAGTAGACCCAAGTGTCTCAAAATCTAAAAAAAAACCTCGAGGTTCAACAGAGTTCTGCGAAATTTGCTTAAGTCCGTTTCCAACGAGCTTGATGACCGGCCTGGAGTGCGGGCACCGTTTTTGCGGCGACTGCTGGGCGGAATATCTCTCTGTTAAGATTGTGTCGGAGGGAGAGTGCCTTTCTATCTCCTGTCCGGCGCCCAAGTGCGATATTTTAGTTGACGACGCCTCCGCAATGGCGCTAATCAAGGATTCCACGGTAAGGTCAAAGTACCAGTGCTTAATAGCGCAGAGTTTCGTTGAGTGCAACAGATTATTGAAGTGGTGCCCAGCTCCAGGCTGCAACCGCGCGGTTAAAGTCCAAGAAGTGGAATTTAAGCCCGTAAAGTGTGATTGCGGCCGGAGATTTTGCTTCAAGTGCAGTGAAACGTGGCACGCGCCCATTTTGTGCGATTATTTGAGAAAATGGGAGAAGACAGCCGCTGAAGACTCGGCAACTTCTCACTGGATAGGAATTAACACCAAGGATTGCCCGAAATGCCACACGGCGATTGAAAAAAATGGCGGCTGCAATCACATGACCTGCAGAAAGTGCAAATATGAGTTCTGCTGGGTCTGCAGTGTTCATTGGACGTACCACAATGTTAATTACAGCTGCAATAGGTTTGTAATCGCCGAAGCGCAGAATGAACAGATGACCAACAGGTTGAAGCTAAACAGGATCTTGTTTTATTACGACAGATATGTCAACTACAAGAAGTCTTTTGAGAAAGACAATGAGTTGTGCTTCATCATTGGAGAGACGATTACCAAATTCCAGGCTTTGGGCATGTCCTGGATGGAGGTTCAGTTTTTGACCAGGGCGCTGGAGGCGCTGAGACAGTGCAGAGTTACTTTGATGTACTCCTACCCGTTTGCTTACTTTGTGGAGTCTTGCAATCAGATGGACATCTTTGTGGACAATCAGCGGGACTTGGAGATTGCCACTGAGGAATTGGCTCAGTATTTGGAACGAGAGTTGCAGGAAGATAGTGTTGTTGAGGTCAAGCAGAAGGTTAAGGATATGACTGCTTATTGTGAAGACCGGAGGAAGGTTTTGTTGGATCATGTTCATGAAGGGTATGACAAGGATTGGTGGAAGGACAATTCGCTTGTGTAGATTATTGCTTCAGTTTTAAAGTTCTTACATTTTTTTTATATTATTTTTATATCAATAAAGATATACGTGCATTTTTAATATTTTTAATTGCCTTTTTTGATTTTTCCTCTGAATTATACACACAAAAAATAAATTTCTTGCGCCAAGAAAATTTTAAGGAAAACAAAAATTATTTTGGAGCAAGAAGAAATTTTCTTGGCTCAAGAAATTTATCTTGTCTCAAGAAACTTTGACTTCATTCAAGAAATTTTCAATTTTCCTTGATATTTTCTTGAGCCAAGAAAATTTACACTCCAGTCAAGAATTTTTTTTTTCAGTGTAACTATTTGTTCGTGTTTAAGAAATATTTTTTAAATGCTACACAGAAAAGAAAAATGTTCATGAATCAAGTATATAATTTTGAAAAACTTAATTTTCTTGATTTAAAGAAATTTTACTTGATTCAAAAATTTTTCGTCTTTATTCAAGACAATAACCCTCTTAAAAATTATTTTCTTGGTTTAAGAATTTTTTTCTTGAATTAAGTTAATTTTTTTTTCAGTGTAAGAAATATTTTTTAAATACTAAAAAATGATTTTTTATTAATACCAAGAAATCTTCTTAAATCCTAAAAAATTCTTCTATCAGTGTAGTCTGGATAAAATTTTTATTTTTTTTAAGTATAAAATCGGAATAAATTTCATTCACGTCATAGTATTTATTATTTTACAATTACTTATCATTTATCAAAGAATTAGTCACACATTGACACCTTTACCTAGAAATGCGCGTCAATAGGTCTTTTGATCATTAAACGCTGAAACATTTTTTTATCCACACTGAAATAACTTCCTTATCTCTTACTAATGAGTAATTACTCGGAAACCTCCGAAATATAAACTGTGATACAATTTTTTTTTCTTTGTTCTATTTTTATTAAATTAAATTTTATAATAAAATTGTAAAATTTATTGTAAAATTAAATTCAATGAAATTTTTCTCTATTAGTAATTAAAAAAGAAGAAATTTTTATTCAAAAAGTATTTGTAGCCATCGGAAAATAAAATTAATTATAAAATAAAGGAAGTCTAAAATATTTAAGCTCTAATTTTAGTTAAAACTTTATAGATTTAAAAGTTCAAACAAAAATCTTTTTAATTGTAATAAATAAAATTGAATTTAAATTATTTTAGATATTAAATAAATTGTTAAATATTTGAATAAACTCCAGGGCCTCCAAGACTCGATCGAGTGACGAGAAACCCGAATCCTTCCAGAACTTCCGTCAGCTCCAGAACCTTGTTCTCCTGCAGACCAGGCGGCAGAAGAACATAAGCATAGCCGCCTCCTCCAGCTCCAGTCATCTTCGCGGCAAGTTTGGCTTCCCTAGCAGCCGCGCAGATCTTCTCCAGCGCTGGATGGGACACCTGGCAGCTGGCCAAGAGCCCATGATTGACCTCAACAAGCGTAGCGAGGTACCTCCAGTGATCTGGGTCATCCAAAGTCCTCATCTTCCTGATCAACATTAGCGCTTCTTGCGACACTTGATCAATGGCGCCCAAAACTGAGTCAACTATCTCCGGAAACTTGATCTTCAATCCAGCGAACCTTGCCACTAAATCTTTAGTGCTTCTGGCGACCCTTGTGTCCACCAGCAAGATCTCCATCTTCTTAACTCCAAAAACCGGCTCCAATTTGTCGGGCTTTTTGAATTCTATCACCGCCCCGTAGATGGCGACAGTGTGATCTATCCCAGAGGGCGTTCCGTGCATTATCTTCTCGCAACCCATCGCGAATTTGGAGATCTTCTGAAGCTCAAGCGGATCAAGATCAAGCTTAGTCTGTTTGTTCTTCTGGAGATTAGCCCAGTGTAAGAAGCTCGTGGAGATGCAGACGGCGAACGAAGCCGAGCTGCCCAATCCTGACCCGATCGACAGCTTGGTGTCCAGAAACAAGCTAAAGGGCTTTATTTCTAGGCTCTCACTTTGCGCCACAGCGACCAACAAGTAGAACAGCGCCTCCAGGCCCAATTTTTGAACACCCGAGTACTTGAGCTTCGCCACGAACTTACTTACGTACTCGTAGAATTCTTCGTGATTTGCAGAAGTAAGCTCTGGAGAATTTGCCGAGAACTCCAAGACTTCTGCTAATGCCACTGTGATCTTCAAATCCAACTTCGGCATACTCAGCAGAATGTTCTCGCCATTGAGTTCGTTGAACTGCAGAGTAGTTCGTAAATCCAGGCTCGCTGCGACGGCAGTTTTTCCGTACACTACTGCGTGCTCGCCGAAGAGGATCACTTTACCCGGAGCAGACACGAGGAAGTTCATTTTGAGACTCACTGAACTGCCGGGCGGATCGGTACTGCACAATCGATTCGACGGTTGCCGCTGGGTTATTAGGAGAAAGCGTCCTAGTTACAGCGTACAAGTGCTGAGATTCGAGAATTATACGTGGATGCAAGGCTGACGCAAGTTGATAGAGAGGATGCGCGCGCATTTATGTTATTATGCTGAATTTATAAGCTTCTGTTGGGATGGAGAGTGGGGGGATTGATGCTACCAACTGGATTATATTTGTTGGTATGTTGTATTGCAGGCAATACCTGACGATGCGTTTTATTATATTTATTATTATGGCTGTTGACTCAGCGAGAATTTTATTTTATTTGGTATGCAATGCAAGTTCAAGATTTAAAAAATGTGGCGTGGTATGTGTCGGAAGAGTAGGAATTTTTTTTACCAATTGCAAGCATACACAATAGGAATTTTTTCAATGGTAATATAGGAATTTTTTTTTTTTATTAACATGATAAAAAAATTCATTTATTATATATATACATGAAAAAAAATTTTTTTTTTAATTAAAAAAAATTTTTTTTTTAATTAAAAAAAAAAAACTCGAAAAAACACTCTTCTGAAATTTTCAGGATATTTTTAGAAAATATTAAAGTTTCATATAAAAAAAAGAAAAAATGTTTATCATTGAAAAATTCCGAGTTTTTTTGGGAAATCTAAAAAATAACGTCGAAGATAGGTTTGAATAATTTTTTTATCAAAAAGAACATTGAATAAAAAAAATTTTGAAGAAAAAAAACGTCCCGATTAGACAATTTTTGAAAAAGTTATTATTAATTTTATAGTGGGATTTTTATAACAGTTGATAATTAATGTATGTTTGTTTATAATTAAAGAGATAATTTCAATCAACCACGAGTTGATTTACCATAGATTAAATATGGTAAGTTAGTCAAAGAATAAATTTATTCAATGGTGGAATTGATGCGCATGATTATCACCAAGGTCTTCCATGGTTCAATTATAATATTTTCGTATGACAAATATAACAAGGAAAATGAAGATTAAAATCTAAATTGAATAATAAAATTTGGAGGTCGTACTTATTAATTGAGAGTATGATTGGAGATAATAGAGACTACTGGCAAGTGAGAAAGACGTTTGAACCGGGAAGTAAAGTATTTGAATGACAAAAATCCAGCGTATTCGGGTGTGCCTTTGTAGAAAAATCCTAGGCCACTGATTGGAGCTGGTGGTAGAGTTTCTAGAGGACGAGAGTCCAAGAAAGGAACTATTGCTGCGTTGTGACTCCTCTCCGAGAACAAAGATATTGTTAGATTTACAAAGTGCTGGCCAGTCTTGCTCAATTCGTAGGTCAGCTCGGAATCTCGAGGATTTTTTCGTGCACTTATGTCGAGATTCATTCTGAAATTCATCAAAAATTAAAGCTTACTGCTAGTGAGACACAAGAACACACTGGATGAGAGAAATTAAATTATACCTTTCAGTGGAATTTATATTGGAAGGATAAAACCAACGGTCTCCGACAGACGATGAATAGAGGCTCCCTTCACTGTTGTACATCACCGATCCTCGAACTGCTAGTGATATTCGATCATCTTTCGTCACGACAAACTTAACTCCTGGGGATTTAAATTCAGTTATACAAGATTGTTGCTGATAAATAAGACTATTTGAGAAGCGATTGATAAAAAATGGATAAAACTTTAGTACCTGTAACGAATTGTCCATCAGGCATTTTAATGTCGTCTAAATTAAACCCACGAATCTTGTAACTAAGCCGAACAGTCTGAGTGGGTCCATCTGCGGGATGACCACCGTCAGTTCTCCATTTAACGGAGCTTGGATCAATCTCTCCATTGACCAGATGTCCTTCTTGGATCTGCAACGTTATCACATTCTTCTCAACGGCAAACCTGATCCCCGTGACGACTCTGCAAACCAAATACCATCAATCGACGACCTTATAAAAGCAAACACCTTCAGTTACTACCGATTGTCCGAGCTGTTGGTGTAATACTCTCTCAAACTCAGCATACGAACGCTGATGTCATTGTCAATTTGTTTATCGCAGGCACACAACTTCTCCAATTCGCTGTGGTCACCCAGAATGCACGCAGAAGTCCAGTTTTCCTTCTTGTATCCTCTGACATTGTTCCATCCATACTTCCGGCAACTTGTATCTTCACTGTCGAAATTCTCCAGGAAAACCTGAAATTCCCCACTTGAATTACCTCCGGCAAAAATTTATAAACTATCAACTTACAATCGGACAGTACATGCTGTACACAATTCCCTGCGGCAGATCCAAAGGATTAAAGTTCGCTCTTATTCCGCTGCACTCATACTCCGGCTCCTTAGTGTCCAGGTAATCCGCGTTCGGGTCAAAGTACCACTTGCTCCTCTGCTCATAGTAAGCCACGTAGTTCTTCACGCGGATGTAATTTCTTCCTAAACAATCCATCACAAATTAACCAACCAACTCAGCAAAATAAGTCTATCTACTTACCTTCCGACCACTCGAACGCGTCGCAGTTTGCGTACGTCCATTTGTTCAGCTTCCAATCGTAGTTTTTCCATATTGTTAGACTCTCACTTTTGCTACTAAAATAGTTTTGACCTGCCTTCATTACTCTGATCACACTTGCCTTTAGTTCTTTCAATTCTTCTACTCCGGATTGCCCGTAATAAGCTTGGTCTTGAAATAAAACACCCGTTTTTTTTTTTTTTTTAATTTTTTTCTTAAACTAAAAAAAATAATCAACAATTCTTACCTAATTTTTTTATTCTTCCAATTTCAAACGCTCCAATATAAGAAGCATATGCTTTATAAACTCCTATCAAAATATCTTTATACATATTTTCTAGGCGGTCTACTATTGGGACATTGTCACAGTTGATGTGATATTTTTCCTAAAAAATAATTATATATTCTTTTTTTCAAAAATTTCCACGGTGAAGAATAAATTTAAATTCACTAGTAGATAAATAAGGAATTTAACTATTAGATAAAAATTTATTTAATATTGATGGCGAAAGGATCTCCTTAAGTGTCTTTTTTGTCGAATAATCAAAAAATAATTTTTTCTTACCTCAAATTCCCAAATATTTAATTCAATATCATAAATATTATCTGCAAAATAAAATTTTTTTAAAAAAAATTATTAAATGTCTGCTAAAAAAAATTTTCATTAATTAAAAAAAATTATGAAATTAAAAAAAAAACATTTCATTAAAATAAAATAAAAAATTGTCATTAATTAAAAAAAAATTATGAAATTTTTTAAAAAAAAATTTCATTAAAATAAAATAAAAAATTTTCATTAATTAAAAAAAAATTATAAAATTTTTTTAAAAAAATTTCATTAAAATAAAATGAAAAATTTTGATTAATTAAAAAAAAATTTTGAAATTAAAAAAAAAAAATTTTCATTAAAATAAAATAAAAAATTTTCATTAATTAAAAAAAAATTATGAAATTCTTAAAAAAAAATTTCATTAAAATAAAAAAAAAAATTATCTTACATTTTTTATTATCATAATCAGAATCGCTACAAGCAATTTCAAGAACCTGAGTAATATCCACATTGCCCCAATTACTAGTCAACTCTTTGACGGTATTAAAAAAAAATTTATCAATAACTTCCCCCGGAAATTTTTTATAATTAACAAAATAATTTTTAACTTCCGTATCAAAATATTTAGTAACATTATCGAGTCTGCTGTAAAACAAATTGTATTCATTCCAATAGTACTCCGAATAAAATTCCGGAATAACTTGCTTGAAAAGATCATCAACCCTCGAGTTGCGCTCCCGAAGATACCGATCACTAGATTTTAATTTTTCTAGTATGTCACTGACATTTCTCAATATCTTCAAGGAATGCGCTTCTAAAATTTTCGAATCATCACTTCGGAAGGTCACAAGCCTTTCAAAATTATCTATCAAGTCGACCGCTGCTTCTTCAACGTCCCCGATTTGCAGACACATTGAAATTGGTAAGTAAACAACTAAAATAACTTTTAAAAAATTAATCACCATTTTTTTTATGATTTTAATTAGCCGAAGTTGAGAAAAAAATATTTTTTTTTTTTTTAAATAATTTTTTTTTAGAAGGACATTAATAATTTTAAAAAATATTGCAGGAAATTTTATACATGTGGAATTATTTTTTTTATTTTTAATTTTTTTTAAATTAGACAAGTTTGACCCGAACGCGCTGATCAACAGCGGCGAACTAAACTATGGGGCCATCCATAAATTACTTCACACGAATTTCATGACTTTTTAACCCCTCTCCCGTTCTTTTTACAGGTTGTCATATTTTCGGGCCCCTTCCCGAGTGTTAAAATTTTTGTGTAGAATATTACATGTCTCATGTGTGTGATTTAATGATTTAACACTCTAGAATGTTAAATTCTGCCCACTACACGGAAAAAAAAAAAAAAAACTCAAAAAATTACAGAAAAAATTTAACGAGGCGCTTCGTGATGAAAACTGGAAAAATTACACACGAGAAGAAAATTTAAGAAATTTTTACTATTTTTATTTTATAAAATAGTAACGATGGACTATACTTCTCATTTAGTAATTTTTACGATCTACTATTGTAAATTTTATCCAAAAATTAAGACAAAAAAAATTAACTTTAATCAAGAGTAAAATTCTTGAACCAAGAAAATAATTTTGAAGAAGTTTTATTAGTTTATTAATAAATTATGCCAAGGCAATTGCCTAATGGTAAATAGTAAATATACATACACAGAAAAAAAAATTGACTTGATTCAAAAGAAAAATTCTTAAACCAAGAATATAATTTTGAAGAGGGTAATTGTCTTGAATCAAGAAGAAAAATTCTTGAATTAAGTAAAATTTCCTTAAATCAAGAAAATTTTTTTTTCTGTGTACAATTTTTACATTATTGTACAATTTAACTTATAATCATTTAGAATGTTTTACATAATAAGATTCTAAGGTAGGTGATAATGATATATAATACATTATGATAAGTATAAAAATTTAATTTATAATGAATTAGTAATTAAAAATTTTTAGAATCTTTGATGTTGCTACACGGAAAAAAGTAAACTGTAATATTCACTCGGATTCCGGTTAGTTTTTATAGTTTCAAACAGTAAAGCGGACATCGGGGTGCCAAAAATCTAAATATTACAGAACTTAATGTAGAAAGTATAAAAGCCACAATTTATAATTTAATATCCAAAATAAGTAATTAGTAGTTGTCACTATAGTAAATAACGACTCTTTTATCTTTAAAAATTACAGTTTCAAACAGTAAAAATTGCAATTTCAATATATAGTCCATATTATGAAGAGAAGGGGAACTCAGATGAAAGAGAAGGGGCTCTCACTCTGGGAGGATTTAATATTTCAAACAGTAAAAATTATACTTTTAAAATATACATTTTACCAGTCTAAGCAAGTCAATAATTACAGTTTGATTTTTAGCGTTGCGTTTAAAATTTACCATTTTACTTTGTAAATATTGACGTTGCTTGTATTAGAAATTTACTAACTTTATTCTATACTTTTTACATATCATAACATCATTTTTTAGGTACGAAATGATAAATATTAAAGTCTGAATTCTTAATTATTATACTTAAACATTTTAGACATTTACATGGCGAATATTACTGTTTGAAATAGTATTTTCTTCCATGTAAAGAGTAAATTGTAAGGTTTAAATTGTAAATATTACAATGTGAATAGTAAAATCATGATTTTACTGTTTGAAGTGGTAATTTTTAGCAGTTAATAATTACTTATTATAAATCGACTGTTATTTATTACAGTTTACTTTTTTCCGTATACTGAATGGACTTTTTAAAATATGAAAATATACCCTTTAGAAAATCAGCTCCTCAATTTTAGAAAATTTTATATTTTTCCTAGCGGAAAGTTTTACAATAGTTGTATTGTAAATTTTTCTAAAAATTTTTTTTTCAAATTTAATTATTACAGATTTTATAAAAATTACATTGTAGAATTTAATATTTACATTGAAAGCTCTGAATATTAAATTAAAAAATTGTAATTTTTTTAATTTTGATTACAACGGTACCGACTTAAAATTTTGTCCTATAATTTTTTTTCCGTATAAAGTGTAATATTTTACAGAAAAATTTTAACACTCTACAGAATGACAAAAAATTTTTAACTGTATAAATTTTAACATGTAACGTCACAAAGCTTTTGACCCGGCTGCCCTTTGGTCACCGAATGTCACATTCTATTGAAGCCCTCCCTCTTTTTTTGAGGCGTGACGTAATTTATGGATGACCCCTTAATATAAATAGGGTTTTTTTCTCTCCTAATAAAACACACACAAGACCTATTGACGACCTTGAGGGCAGTTGCGTCATCAAATGGGTCTTCACGCTCAGTTAGGAATTACCAAATATCCAATGTCACACATTAACTCATCATAGACCTTGTTGTTGTTGTTGTTGTTGTTGTTGTTTAGTAAGTAACTGTAAGTAAATTTAAAATTGTCTACAGTTTCTTTTGAATCGTCTTCGAAGTCACTTCAAATAAATAAAATAATTTTATTTTAAAAATGAAGATCAAATTTTTACCGAGTTTTTTTACGATAGCTTGCTTGCTGATTTTTCCGGCAGTTAAATCAGCGAATATTGAAGAAGCGGCGTTAGAATTGATCACTTGCTTTGAAAAATTGATAGCAAATAATAATTTAAAAGAAAATTCTTTTAAAAATTTGAAAAATATCAAAGAATTGTTTTTTAATAAACTCAAGTCTTATGAAAGGTACAGAGACGCTTTGTTCGATGAAAATCGGCTGCCTCAAAAATTCAGCGATGGCAAAATCACCGAGCAAGAGTCTGCGGATCATGAAAAATTTTGCGACGTGCTTCATGGGATTGATAAGATGTTTAATGGAGATGTAGAAAGATATTTGGATAATTATGAAGCTTATTCTGAAGATATTGACTCTTTTGTTGAAGAGATCGGTGATTATTCTTTTGAACAGGATTTGAAGTTCTTGGTTGCTGCTGTTTCTCAAAATCCTGGAAGTGGAAACTTTGATGAGTTTAATGTGACTAGTTTGTTTCTTCAATCGGAGGTAAGAAGTTTTAAGGAAAAATTGTAGTAATTTTTGTGAAGAAATTTATTTTAAATTAATCTTGACGGCAAAAAAAAAAAATTTTATCCGTTTTTTCGGCAAAATAAGCTAACTTTAAGAAAATTTTTTTTTTTGTAAATTTTCTGTAGGTGGATATTGATGATAATTGTAATAAACCTCCAGTGTATGAAAGATTGTTCAAATTTTATGAAAAAATTCTAATGGGAGTGTACCAAGGATACACTGCACTGTTTTTAGCTCATGAATATCAGAAAATTAAAGGTTCAGGTGATGGTAAGTTATCAATTTTGTATATATTTTAAAAATATAAGCTCATCTCGATGTTATAGTCATCAAGAGCTTTCATTTGAGTACCCACATGCATTTTTTATATATTTTTCATATATACATATATATATAATATATGTAAATATAAAAAATATATGAAAAATTGATGTGGGTACTCAAATGAAAGGTCTCGATGAGTACATCATCAGGATGAGCTTATATTTTTAAATAATAAATAATTGAATGGAAACTTTAAAGGTTTACGAACGGAACAGAAATTTTTATTGACGGAGTTCAAAAATTCTGTAATTAAAATAATAGAAACAGGTCATTATTACCTGAACCTAACGGATGAAACTAATAAAAGAATGTACAAGAACTGCGACGCGTTGGAGTGGTCGGAAGGTAAGTAGATAGACTTATTTTGCTGAGTTGGTTGGTTAATTTGTGATGGATTGTTTAGGAAGAAATTACATCCGCGTAAAGAACTACGTGGCATACTATGAGCAGAGGACCAAGTGGTACTTTGACCCGAACGCGGATTACCTGGACACTAAGGAGCCAGAGTATGAGTGCAGCGGAATAAGAGCGAACTTTAATCCTTTGGATCTGCCGCAGGGAATTGTGTACAGCATGTACTGTCCGATTGTAAGTTGATAGTTTATAAATTTTTGCCGGAGGTAATTCAAGCGGGGAGTTTCAGGTTTTCCTGGAGAATTTTGACAGTGAAGATACAAGTTGCCGGAAGTATGGATGGAACAATGTCAGAGGATACAAGAAGGAAAACTGGACTTCTGCGTGCATTCTGGGTGACCACAGCGAGCTGGAGAAGTTGTGTGCCTGCGATAAACAAATTGACAATGACATCAGCGTTCGTATGCTGAGTTTGAGAGAGTATTACACCAACAGCTCGGACAATCGGTAGTAACTGAAGGTGTTTGCTTTTATAAGGTCGTCGATTGATGGTATTTGGTTTGCAGAGTCGTCACGGGGATCAGGTTTGCCGTTGAGAAGAATGTGATAACGTTGCAGATCCAAGAAGGACATCTGGTCAATGGAGAGATTGATCCAAGCTCCGTTAAATGGAGAACTGACGGTGGTCATCCCGCAGATGGACCCACTCAGACTGTTCGGCTTAGTTACAAGATTCGTGGGTTTAATTTAGACGACATTAAAATGCCTGATGGACAATTCGTTACAGGTACTAAAGTTTTATCCATTTTTTATCAATCGCTTCTCAAATAGTCTTATTTATCAGCAACAATCTTGTATAACTGAATTTAAATCCCCAGGAGTTAAGTTTGTCGTGACGAAAGATGATCGAATATCACTAGCAGTTCGAGGATCGGTGATGTACAACAGTGAAGGGAGCTTCTATTCATCGTCTGTCGGAGACCATTGGTTTTATCCTTCCAATATAAATTCCACTGAAAGGTATAATTTAATTTCTCTCATCTAGTGCGTTATTGTGTCTCACTAGCAGTAAGCTTTAATTTTTGATGAATTTCAGAATGAATCTCGACATAAGTGCAAGAAAGAATCCTCGAGATTCCGAGCTGACCTACGAATTGAGCAAGACTGGCCAGCACTTTGTAAATTTAACAATATCTTTGTTCTCTGAGAGGAGTCACAACGCAGCAATAGTTCCTTTCTTGGACTCTCGTCCTCTAGAAACTCAACCACCAGCTCCAATCAGTGGCCTGGGATTATTCTACAGGAGCAAACCCAGTTACGCGGGTTTTCTCACATTCAAATACTTTTCTTCTCAGTACAAACGTTTTTCTCGATCACCAATAGTTTCTATTATTTCAAATATGAAAAATTATACCAATGGATACTTAGTTAATTAATTTTAACTCAGAGTTAATTGTATTTGACAATCATATTGTACATATAAACGATATAAACAGCACTTTGTAAGAAATAATACTTGCTAAAATTTTTTTTTAATAATATTTTCAACTTAATAAATTATTAAAATTTTTGTCAACTTTATTTTCATGCAAAATTTTATGAAAATTAATTTAGCAGATATTTAATAATCTTAAAAATTTTTTTCCCAAAAAAAAATTTACAAAAAAAATTGACATTTAGAAATTTAAAAAAATTAAAAATGCAATTTTTTAAAAATCATTTTTTGGAGCAAATTTATTTGTTAAAAAAAATTAAAAAATTTTCAATTGTCAGCAAACTTCAATGAAAATAAATTTAGCAAGTATTTAATAATTTTTAGAATTTTTTTTTAACAAATAAATTATAGCAAAAAAAAATTGACATTTAGAAATTTTAAAAAATTAAAAATGCAATTTTTGAAAATTCATTTTTTGGAGCCAATTTTTTTGTTAAATAAAATTAAAAAATTCTCTAGTGACTACTTACTTTAATGTAATTAAAAAATAAAAAATCCAATTTTTTATAACTAATTTTTTTGTTAAATAAAATTAAAAAATGATCAATTGACTGCTAACCTTATTCAATATTATAAAATTTTTAAACATCGTATTTAGTATTCAAAATCCTCACCAGAGCGCACCTCAGTAAAATTCTGCAATCAGCTGATTGGTCATCTCAGTAGCGTGTTAGACTTAAGTCCGCCATTTTGTTCTTCATGAAAACGGCTTAAACTGCAAACTGTAGGATTAACAGCCCGGCACTCATCCCCAGTGACTAGTTTTACTTGGCCACATTTTCTCGGAGGACTGCCGCTGCTTCCACGGTGCATCGCATCACCGACAAAGGACACACGGACTTTCAAACTAAACCAGACAAAGAAGGTGAGTACCTACACCACATGACCAAATATATATCTGTACTTGCATCCCCTACACAAAAGTGAGCCGTGAGCGTTTTATAGACATTATATGTGACCAGTGTTAAACACTTGATACTACTTACTGCACGGAGTGTCTATAAAATAATTTTTCTTATTTTAAATTTTTATACGAAAGCATTTATTGTATTTTATTCTATCACAGTAATTAATCACCCGCTATTTAACTACAAGCAATCATCGAGTTTTTAAAAATTATTGAGGACCAGAATAAAAACGTGCGATCACCGATTTAACTTTAAGTAAGTCTCTGTGAAGTAAACCACCCGGTTTATTTATTTATTCTCCATTATTTTTATTTATTTATTTTCTACTCTTAAAAATTCCATTTAATTTTTTTATTTTAATTGCAGGTATTAACTTTGTTTATTAATTTGTTTATTTGTAAATTAAAATGGCGGACGGCCATAAAATAGCCGACGAAAAAATTATTTTATTTAGACGCGAGCATTTATTTAATATTTGTTGCCGCGTCCAGAAAATCGCCATGCTTGAATCTGGAAAAATCTTAATTAAAATTAAGTTTCCCGACATTTAAAAAATTATTTCATTGAAAAAAAAATTTTTTAAAAATTACACATGTAGAAAATTTTTAAAATTACACTTGTAATTTTTTAAAAATATTTTTTTATTATTTAATTAATTATTAAAAATTAAAAATGTCGGCTCTTTATTATTGTAAAAATATATAAATTAATTTAGCCGACAGTTAAAAAATTTTAATAATTTATTTTATTGAAAAAAAAATTTTTTTTTAAATTACACTTGAAGAAAATTTTTAAAATTAAACCTGCAATTTTTTTATTATTTAATTAATTAAAAAAAAAATAATAAAAGCGCCGGCTCTTTATTATTGTAAAAATATAAAAATTAAATTAGCCGAAATTTAAAAAATTTTAATAATTTATTTTGTTGAAAAAAAATTACACTTGCAATTTTTTAAAAATATTTTTTTGTCATTATTTAATTAATGACAAAAATAATGAAAAAATCAAAAATGTGAATTTTTTATTTTTTGCTTTGAAAAGTTTTGTAAATTTTAGGCATTGATAAAGTCTATGGCTTTGTGCCGACTACCGACATTTTTTTTTTCGAGGTTATTAGACCCAGCTTCGTGTCTTTCGGTGCGGGTTGTATATTGCATTGCTCGGTACTCTTGCGATTATTATTATTTTTTTTTTTTAAAGAAAATTTTTGTAGGCTTGAAATTTTAGAGAGTTGGTATTTTTGGGAATTGGGGGGTTCATGGTGGATTATTTTGCTAGCGTGTCGGATAGAAAGACACTAGGAGACCGCGTTGTAGTTGTTCGCCATGTGTATTTTTTTTTTTTTTTTT